>JAXIVJ010010428.1:45000-47214 GCA_036785665.1 Chirona hameri
CTGTCTGTCTGTGTCTGTCTGTCTGTGTCTGTCTGTCTGTGTCTGTCTGTCTGTGTCTGTCTGTCTGTGTCTGTCTGTCTGTGTCTGTCTGTGTCCTGTCTGTGTCTGTCTGGTCTGTCTGTCTGTCTGTGTCTGTCTGGTCTGTCTGTCTGTCTGTGTCTGTCTGTCTGTGTCTGTCTGTCTGTGTCTGTCTGTCTGTGTCTGTCTGTCTGTGTCTGTCTGTCTGTGTCTGTCTGTCTGTGTCTGTCTGTCTGTGTCTGTCTGTCTGTGTCTGTCTGTCTGTGTCTGTGTCTGTCTGCTGTGTCTGTCTGTCTGTGTCTGTCTGTCTGTGTCTGTCTGTCTGTCTGTGTCTGTCTGTCTGTGTCTGTCTGTCTGTGTCTGTCTGTCTGTGTCTGTCTGTCTGTGTCTGTCTGTCTGTGTCTGTCTGTCTGTGTCTGTCTGTCTGTGTCTGTCTGTCTGTGTCTGTCTGTCTGTCTGTGTCTGTCTGTCTGTCCTGTGTCTGTCTGTCTGTCTGTGTCTGTCTGTCTGTGTCTGTCTGTCTGTGTCTGTCTGTCTGTGTCTGTCTGTCTGTGTCTGTCTGTCTGTGTCTGTCTGTCTGTGTCTGTCTGTCTGTCTGTCTGTGTCTGTCTGTCTGTGTCTGTCTGTCTGTGTCTGTCTGTCTGTGTCTGTCTGTCTGTCTGTGTCTGTCTGTCTGTGTCTGTCTGTCTGTGTCTGTCTGTCTGTGTCTGTCTGTCTGTCTGTCTGTCTGTGTCTGTCTGTCTGTGTCTGTCTGTCTGTCTGTCTGTCTGTCTGTCTGTGTCTGTCTGTCTGTGTCTGTCTGTCTGTGTCTGTCTGTCTGTGTCTGTCTGTCTGTCTGTCTGTCTGTCTGTGTCTGTCTGTCTGTCTGTGTCTGTCTGTCTGTGTCTGTCTGTCTGTCTGTGTCTGTCTGTCTGTGTCTGTCTCTGTCTGTCTGTCTGTCTGTCTGTGTCTGTCTGTCTGTGTCTGTCTGTCTGTGTCTGTCTGTCTCTGTCTGTGTCTGTCTGTCTGTGTCTGTCCTGTCTGTGTCTGTCTGTCTGTGTCTGTCTGTCTGGTCTGTGTCTGTCTGTCTGTCTGTGTCTGTCTGTCTGTGTCTGTGTCTGTCTGTCTGTCTGTCTGTGTCTGTCTGTCTGTCTGTGTCTGTCTTGTCTGTGTCTGTCTGTCTGTGTCTGTCTGTCTGTCTGTGTCTGTCTGTCTGTCTGTGTCTGTCTGTCTGTCTGTGTCTGTCTGTCTGTGTCTGTCTGTCTGTGTCTGTCTGTCTGTCTTGTCTGTCTGTCTGTCTGTGTCTGTCTGTCTGTGTCTGTCTGTCTGTGTCGTGTCTGTCTGTCTGTCTGTGTCTGTCTGTCTGTGTCTGTCTGTCTGTGTCTGTCTGTCTGTGTCTGTCTGTCTGTGTCTGTCTGTCTGTGTCTGTCTGTCTGTGTCTGTCTGTCTGTTGTCTGTCTGTCTCTGTCTGTGTCTGTCTGTCTGTGTCTGTCTGTCTGTGTCTGTCTGTCTGTGTCTGTCTGTCTGTGTCTGTCTGTCTGTGTCTGTCTGTGTCTGTCTGTCTGTGTCTGTCTGTCTGTGTCTGTCTGTCTGTGTCTGTCTGTCTGTGTCTGTCTGTCTGTCTGTGTCCTGTCTGTCTGTGTCTGTCTGTCTGTGTCTGTCTGTCTGTGTCTGTCTGTCTGTCTGTGTCTGTCTGTCTGTCTGTGTCTGTCTGTCTGTGTCTGTCTGTCTGTGTCTGTCTGTCTGTGTCTGTGTCTGTGTATGTCTGTCTGTGTCTGTCTGTCTGTGTCTGTCTGTCTGTGTCTGTCTGTCTGTCTGTCTGTCTGTCTGTCTGTGTCTGTCTGTCTGTGTCTGTCTTGTCTGTCCTGTGTCCTGTCTGTCTGTGTCTGTCTGTCTGTGTCTGTCCTGTCTGTGTCTGTCTGTCTGTGTCTGTCTGTCTGTGTCTGTCTGTCCTGTCTGTGTCTGTCTGTCTGTGTCTGTCTGTCTGTGTCTGTCTGTCTGTGTCTGTCTGTCTGTGTCTGTCTGTCTGTGTCTGTCTGTCTGTGTCTGTCTGTCTGTGTCTGTCTGTCTGTCTGTGTCTGTCTGTCTGTCTGTCTGTCTGATGTCTGTCTGTCTGTGTCTGTCTGTCTGTGTCTGTCTGTCTGTGTCTGTCTGTCTGTCTGTGTCTGTCTGTCTGTGTCTGTCTGTCTGTCTGTGTCTGTCTGTCTGTGTCTGTCT
>JAXIVJ010010429.1:7500-47213 GCA_036785665.1 Chirona hameri
ATTTATTATTATATATTAATACAAAAAAGTTATATAAAATATGAAAGTCACTTTCATTTTTTCCGTTTTCTTTTATAGCATGTCATAAGTATTATGATTATATAGCTTTGCATTTACAGCAGTATCGTATACCTTTCTTTTCCTTCCTTTTCCTTTTCCATTGTGTCCTATGAGATATAATGGAAAACTTTGGTAGCAGTACATTTGGTGGCAGTTGTCTGCTTGGCGCGTCGTCGTTAAAATAACGCACTGACGGCGATACACATCTGCTGCATTTTGTTTATAAGTTTATCCCACGTCAACGTTACGGATGCGGTCAAACTGGCGTGCGGCCCTCTAGCTGTCCTCTCTGTCTGCCGACGGGGCGGCAATTGCAAGCAAGAGTTATCGTAAATGTCGTAGGTTACCGTGATACGGTGATGAAGCGGTCGGTGCAGCCCACACTCGCGGGCTTCTTCAAGAAATACAAACGTCAGGCGTCAGGCGTTAGGTAAATCGTATTTTATCAGACGACAGGTGGGTTTACAAAGGCATACGGTTCATAGTAGGAAACAGGGGGGAGGGGAGATGGCATGACCCCCACTTTTACATAACTTTTGCTTTCTATGGTAACCTGCGCCGTGTCGGGGGTGGGGCGTTTAGACGCCCCCCCCCCCCCCCTAAGGTTTTTCGAAGATAGCGAAAAAGCGGCTGCGCACCGTTTTTGCCGTTTCAAAAACGGCGTACGGCGCCGTCTTTTTTTGGCACACCTGCTCGGGCATCAATTACCCTCATTGTGTGCAATTATTGACCACAGGTCATCTCAGGTCAGGTCACGTGACCACACCTCCAAATAAGTTTGCGGTCGTACCACAGCCACAGTTTTTGGCCGATCGGTTTCAAATTTACAGAATTTCATCAGGTCATAGATACCTACAATTCGAATATCTAAGATGTTGTATATCGGTGACTTAAGGTCACCGGTCGGGATATTTTCGTGACCTCCCATTATAAGTCAATGGTAAATATTAAAATGTTTGGTTTTCCGAAGATACGCATGCTATCAGTCCAATTCCTTCTGGATCATGTTATCATAGGCTATTATTGATGATCCAGGTTACATTTTTGTTCAGTGACCCATACAGGATCAGCCGAGGTCAGCAGAGGTCACCAACACTTTTTGTGTCAATAACTCTAGATAGAATGAAGATAAATAAGTGAAATTGGAATCAATGTGTTTGTCTCGTCGAGACACGTCTCCCAATATGCAACATGACCTACTTGGGTCGCCACTTGATCTTGACTTGAGGTCAAATTTCCGATCGTTTTCAAATTTACAGGATTTCATCAGGTCATAGATACCTACAATTCGAATATCTAAGATGTTGTATATCGGTGACTTAAGGTCACCGGTCGGGATATTTTCGTGACCTCCCATTATAAGTCAATGGTAAATATTAAAATGTTTCGTTTTCCGAGGATACGCATGCTATCAGTCCAATTCCTTCTGGATCATGTTATCATAGGCTATTATTGATGATCCAGGTTACATTTTTGTTCAGTGACCCATACAGGATCAGCCGAGGTCAGCAGAGGTCACCAACACTTTTTGTGTCAATAACTCTAGATAGAATGAAGATAAATAAGTGAAATTGGCATCAATGTGTTTGTCTCGTCGAGACACGTCTCCCAATATGCAACATGACCTACTTGGGTCGCCACTTGATCTTGACTTGAGGTCAAATTTCTTAATTAACCTAAACTGGTCCAAATTAATGTGATTCCAAACGCGTTGACGAGACAAACATGATAGCGTCAAAATTATTGTCGTATTTTTATTAGGTAAAAAGTTATTTCCGAACGTTTTGCCAAAAATAGCTCTTTTGACATTTGATGACATCTGGGAGCTAAACTATTGACCTGAGATAACATTTGATGACACGATATGATTTATTATTTCAAGACCTTTCGATTGCTTTCTTCCGTTTGTTCCTAGCTATCATAGTTCCCGATATATTTGGGGGGTTCTGGAGAAACGTCCTAAAACTGGAAAATCTGACCTGTGGTGACCTCTGGTGACCTCAATATTGACCTGAACCAAAACATGTTAAAATAGTTTCGAAGTGGTTTTTGATGAGCTTTCGAACCTTTTCGGTTTCCAATGAAGAAAATTTGAGAGCGTAAAGGATGATAGTGGGAAGTGAGAAGATTGCGCAAAAAAAAAAGTTTCGCCCCCCCCCCAACTTTAAAATCGTTCCCGGGCCCATGGGGGGGGGGGGCAGTGAAACTTCGATCTCGTCTGGAGAGAACCCCAACTCACTATTTATAGAAGAGTTCTTTGCATATTTGGACTCTTCTAGTCTTGTCGAAGCTTTTGCCATATTTGTTTTTCTCACCAAGCAAAAGAAAGGATTTTAGCCAAACAATTTGGCCGGAAAGTGGGTGGCATGCCCCCCCCCCCCCCCCCCCTTCCCTGTTCCTACGCATATGCTTAAATGACGTCCTGGCAGTGCGACGAATCCAAAGCAAGGTACGAATGTCTCATAATAATTTTGTTTTTACTTTGATTCGTTTAAATAATTTAATCAGACTTATTTTAATAGGCATTTAGTTTCACGAGGCATTTCTGACGTGAGCCTTCACTGATCTAAAAAGGGCACGAGATAAAACAAAAATCATATTTGGATCAACGAGGACATGACATTACCATGTCAAGTACTTCATGAGACGCTTGACGCAAACATGTTCCTCTTACATGCAGCTCAGAGCAAGCTAAAATTACATATATTATAAGTATAACATAAACTTGTCTTATTTTGATTTCAAATAAACCAGTTTCCTTTCAATAATCAAGTGCACTATCTTCTTGTGAATTTTAACTATCTATTTCAGGAAAAACTTACTTTCATTCCAAGTAGCCATTATTTGTTTTTAAATGTGTCTACAATACTTCCCTTTCGATCGACTTCGATGTGATTTTATTCTATTTCTATTCAAGTTAGCCATCGCCCTACGGGAGCTTTTTTCACCTTCGCCCTAGGGGGGGCTGACAGCCCCCTGGTTAACTTCCAAACCAAGCAACTTAGAGCAATGCGGTAAGAATCAGCATGTTGCCTGTCATGAGAGAGATCTAACAGTATGTGATTTTTAGGTTTCAGGTCAACGGGTGACTTTCCAGGTCAAGTGAATGATCTCGGATTTACCACGTCCAGAACAGCGATTTTGCTCTTCTGAAAACCTCAAAATTAGAAATTGATAAATGTAAATAAAAAGGCATGTTCCTAGACCAGTTGTGGCTCATAAATACAAAAAAAGGTAATTATTTGTTTGTATCTTGTCCGAAAAAGTATAAAAATATTTAAACAAAATAACGTCATCAGTTTCTTACACTTAGAGAGCTCTCACTCAGTCACAAATGAAGATATGGCTTTGAAATTTGGTATGGGTATTGTCCATACTCAGTGCTCTCACATATATTCCGGTTTTGCTAATATCTTTGAAAATTTTGATTTTGTGGGGATTTTCCCCCAAAACAACAGGTTTTATTTTATTTTAGGGGTTAAAAACCCAAAATTTTGAAAATCCGAGATTGCCATTTTAAATAAAATGCCATTTTGTATCTTTGGTGAATTGCGTTTGCAATTTTCTTCAAAACTCTGTTTTCTACGATTTTTTAAATATTTCTAATTTTTTACCAACATGACGTCATCAAAACATGAGTATCTCCCAAACTACCTAACTAATTTCAATTAAATTTTTAAAGCCAACGTATAATTATTGTAAACTCAGCTATCAAAAATGTCAGCATGATGCTTTGCATGTGTAAAAGTTATTCAAGAAAAATATCAGGGGGGGCCTGTCAGCCCCCCCCCCCCCCGTAGGGCGAGGGTTAAGAAGGGTAGTGGGAAAGCCGAGGAGTCCCTTCATTGTGGAGTCTTGTCCGACCACGTCTTAAATGGTATACAACTTAATCCATATTATAAACCCTGCTTGCAGCATTGCATGGACACTAAAAGCATTCGAATATATCGAAAACTTCAAATTATTTAACAATTTTTTAAATGTCTGTGGTACGTGGGTGAGTGGGCATGTCCATGACGATCTATAGGCATAGCGCGAAATTAACCATACAATATTCCCTTTGTCGGATTCAACGTCCATCGGTGGGGGATCAACACAAAATGTTCAACATTCTGAGCTTACGACCACCGCACGAGCTTAAATTCGGAAATCCGATAATACTGGCCAGCCTGTCAGGAAAACCTAACATTAATGTTGCATGCACATTGCACAAGGAATGTTTCCAATTCCTGTCACAGTCCGATCACTCTGAAATATCATGAAATAGAGCATCTAACCGCAACTAGGGCGGAATTTGGGGATTTTAGAAGAAGACGAAATTAGGTTTTATGTGGTTGGCCTACAGATGGTGAAAGTAAGCGCACTTAACAATAGAGAATAATACATTGCCATTATTTCCAAGCTTGCCGACAACTTTTTACTGGTAATAATCGTGAATCGTGCACTAAATTGGCATCGAAAATGCTGCTGAGCCTTCTTTATTGCGGTCGGTACCTATTGCTCCTCCAGTGGGTTTTCCAGCTGTAACAAACTGATGTGCAATCCATCCTTTTAGACAATGGCGAAAATAAGCCGTTACCATGCACATGAGTCATTCGATAAACCGTTACCATGCACATGAGTCATTCGATAAATCGTTACCATGCACATGAGTCATTCGATAAACCGTTACCATGCACATGAGTCATTCGATAAACCGTTACCATGCACATGAGTCATTCGATAAACCGTTACCATGCACATGAGTCATTCGATAAATCGTTACCATGCACATGAGTCATTCGATAAACCGTTACCATGCACATGAGTCATTCGATAAACCGTTACCATGCACATGAGTCATTCGATAAACCGTTACCATGCACATGAGTCATTCGATAAACCGTTACCATGCACATGAGCATTCGGTTCACGCTAGCGTATATGTTTGTCGAGTCTTTTAAATTTGCAACAATCGTTTATCCGTTGGATTTATTATGAGAAAAATACTTGATTTGATTTAGACCCCCGTAGCGTTTGATCTGCAGTTGTGCCACTCCGAGGACTGCGCGAGTTGTATGCATCACTCCAATACAGGTCGTCATCAGGAACATGTGGGTATGACCAATGTAGGGCATCCCAGGACAGATCGACCAAACAAATCTGGAAATAACACCCTTTATCTCAGATGTCGATACAATTTTTTGTATTTGGTTATCTGGGCCACGCTGTGAAATAATTCACGCTGTGAAATTTTCAGCCTCGTCCTTCGAATAGTTTTCGAGTTACAGCCTCCAGCAACTTTGCAATGCCGTGCCAAACTCTAATTTTCAGCGGGCAATATCTCCCATCTAAATCATGCGAGTCATACAAACCTACATATCATCAGAATCATCATGAACCATAGATTAATATGATATAATCTTCTTCTTTTTATTTAAAAAAAATGTAGAATTTCAACACTTGATCTTAAGTAAAATCATGTCATTTATAATGTGGCCATTTATAATTCGGAATTTGTTCCGTGCCAGAATCAACCTCGATACATAATTTTTCGATGGTACAAAATTAAAGATAGTGTTTTTCCTCTAAATATTGTATTTATAGGTTTGTATTTTGAAGATAAAAAATATATGGTACCCACACGTCTTTAGTAATAACTTTGCACGGAATTGTGCTAGAGATCCCAATTCAACGGCTTTATTCTCATCTCGTCGACCTCCTTTCAATGATATATGGCATCAGCCCTGTAGTCGCTCTGTGACCTCAAGGTCATGTGACCTGAGGTCTCCCGGTGCAGACCACGTCAGATCTACCAAGCCATAACATCCTAGTTCTCATATTTCGATGAAACTATATGTCGGGGGTTATCTGGGCTGTAGATTCACGCTGCAAAGTTTTCAGCCCCGTCTGTCGAATGGTTTTCGAGTTAACCCTTACCCGTGCAGCGTCCGATCAGTGCGTGACCGTGCAGGGCGGGGGAACAACCCCCCTAGCGTTTCGCCCCTAATTAGACTAGAGCTTCGATTCAAAAACGAGCGTGTTGCTTGTCACGAGAGGAAGCCATTGATACCCAATTTGAAGGTCCTAGGTTATTAGGTGACCTCTGAGATCATGTCAATGACCCAAAATTCAACCAAATTGTAAATGCGTATAAATTGAATTTAATCGAGCTAGAATCGTGAATGAGCATATAATTACGTTAAATGTGTGATAAATTTGGATTCAGCGTCACAAAATGTCCTAGAAACTGCCAAATTCAAAAAAGGTCATGTCAGGTCAGGTCAGGTCATTTGAGGTCAGTGACCTCGGTTGACCTGTTGGGGCGCATGACCCCAGTGGAACATAAAATTATGTAAAATGGATCCCATATTTGAAATCAGCGTCACAAAATGTCCTGGAAACTGCCAGAAGCCAAAGAAGTAATATGAGGTCATCGGAGGTTAGTGACCTCGGTTGACCTATGAAAAGGTCAATCGAGGTCACAATCTCAGTGGAAACCACAACTGTCACCTGCAAACACCTGTGCATATGCTCCTGAACAACACACGCTATGAAACTGCACAAGTTACAAGGAGCAATACTACGGAACGTCATTTGCGCCTGACATGACCTTTAAAACACAAGTCAAAGGTCACGGGTCATGTGACCTACAGCTTAAAAATGTCATAAAATGTGTCTAATTGTTCACAAGTAGGGTACTGAAAGTTTATCGCCATCGGTTGATATTTACGCGAGTTATTCTCGAAAAACCGAGGGGGTGGCATCAACCGCCCTGCACTGGCGAGGGTTAAAGCTTCAGGCATTTTCAATATCGCGGAAAGATCTCATTTTCAGCGGGTGATATCTCCCATTTAACTTACTATTTGAAGAGCCTCTGAGTGTTCACCTTTAACATGGGGTTTTTGACTGAGATAGCAAATTTGTAGAACAGATCTAAAAATGGGTTGGGGTGAAAGAATTACCTCCCAACGGTAAGTAATTTCGACACAGGACTAGTGGGCCCGACTTCATGTCCGCTGTTCCGGGCCACGATTGGGACATGAACGCTCGCCGCCGGAGGCAGGCACACTCTCTGCCACGTAATCTCTGCTCACGACGACTCGTTAATATCCGCTCAGCCGCCCAGACGGCGCGGCGGCCCCTTGTCAGAGACTGTACTTGGCGTCAGGCGGGGCGGAGCCAGAACGCCAGCTGCTATCGTACGATTTCTCGTGAAATAGAAAGAGAAACTTACTTCTTTCGCCACATATATCCATCAGTTGTCCAAACGAAAGTCATATTCGTAGTTTAGAGCTCAAGATGCACCTATGGTTGAATTTCAAGACAACTTTCAAGGTGACCTATTCCCTTTAAAGGGAAGTGTCAACCTTAACATGGGGCTTTTAACTGAGATAGCAGAATTGTAGCTTGGATATAGAAATCGTATGATCCAATGCTCATTTTTCTCAAAACTCTACCTCAACGGCTCCAGAGCAGATTTCGAACGAACCGCCAAGGTTTATACCAGATGGGAGGTTTATACCAGATTGACTGATGACGTCACAGCACTATAGCCCAAAGAACTTGGCTCTATTTCGCCAAACTTAGAGGCCTTGGCGATTCCCGTCCGTCCCGCAATTTTTGCCCCGCATGAGAATAGTGGTGTTCAGACTAGCATTCGCTCGGTGTGTACAGTAAGTTTGATCAATCAGCGATGAGCTGGCTCTAGCGAGCTCAACGGTGATTGGTTAAGCTTATTGTACACAGCACACCACGTCTTATTGAACACGGTTATAATTTATGCCAGGGGTGTCATCCCGGGATTCCCCATGTATCGACTGCCGAGCGGCGCATCAGCGATGACGTCACTGGTGCTCTGGTCCAGTCGTGGCCAGCCCAGTCGCCGCAGCTGCGCTTTCGAGCGTTTTGCGGGTTTTTGACGGATGTTGAGGAATCTTGACGAGCGGTAATTTGAAGTCATCGCCGTTAGCTAAGTATGTTAGGTAATTAGGTTGCAAGTCTATGCTTTTGAAATATTTTGCTTTTTAAAGTTGTTTTTTAAGCATATATTGAACATTAAGCCAAAACAATGGCATTTATCGACCCTCAGCCAGACCGGGACAGCGTGTGGCCGTCTCGCTCCTCAGCCGGACTGGTGCAGCGTATGCCCGTCTCACCCCTCAGGCAGACCGGGGCAGCGTATGGCCGTCTCACTACTCAGCCAGACCGGGGCAGCGTATGGCCGTCTCCCCCCTCCCTCAGCCAGACGGGGGCAGCGTATGGCCGTCTCACCCCTCAGTCAGACCAGTGCAGCGTATGGCTGTCTTGCCAGTCGCCCCTGACACAGACCGGAGCAGCGTAAGTATGGCCGTCTCCCCCTCAGCATGAATTAACCCCCGCGGCTTGGGGGAGTAAATTTTACCCCCCTCCCCCTCCCGAATTTTCTCAATAACTTGAAAACTATGCCAGATGTCAAAGTGAAACTTACGGTAGCTTATGGTGCATCAATTCTTCGTCTTCTGCCAAAATTTTATTTATATTCGTGAAAATTGGTGGCAGATAATGATGTTTTAGTGACGTCATGTCATGTCATTTTTGGTGAAAAAAACGTTAAATGTTTGACAAATCCTAGAAAATAGCGTGTTGATGCAACTCGCCAATAAAAAGCGTAATAAAAAGTAAATAACGCTGTCTTTAAAATGGTTTTCTCGAATATTCAAATTTTTAGGTTTTTGACCCCCAAAAATGCAAAAAAAAACTTATTTTTTGGGAAGAATTCCCACAAACGTTTTTTTAAGATTTAAAAAAAAAACGGAAGATATAATAGAGAACCGAGTATGAACGATGCTCAAACCAAATTTCAAAGCAATATCTTTATTTTTGATTGATTTATAGCTCTCTAAGTATAAGTAACTCATGACGTCATTTTTTTACATTGCGTTTTTTGCTTTTACTGACCAGATACAGACAAATAAATGTAACCACTGTATTTCTAAGACAAAACTAGTCTAGAAACATGCAAGGGTTATTTAGATTAAAGGGACACTCCCACCTTAACATTAGTTTTGAGTTGAGATAGCCATGTTGTTGGATTTAAAATGAAATTAAGTAGGGTAGCAGTTAAAACAACCACATAGATATAATCAAAAAGAAATTCGAGCTTGGTCTTGACAATTGTAACGAATAAACCCCACGTGTATTTGAATAGGGGTCTAAAGCCGATGACGTCGCCGCTCTTTACCAAATGGTGATGATAGTCGACTTGTTTTAAGGTTAGACTTGGAGATTTTTGCGTGTTTCAAATGGTTTGGTAATTGGTTTGTTTTGTATTCAAAGCGCCAGAATTGTCTCGAAATAATTGTGCCATACTTCGGCAGCGTAAAGGATTTATGTATAGCTCTCTAGAGCTCAATATGACGTCATCAACTCAAATATTAAAACTGAACTTTTTATGAAATTGATCACTTTGCGAGAAACATATGTCATAATTGTGTTCGGCAGCAATTACTTCATATTTTGCACCACAAGCGGCGTACATTTGACAACTTTTGGGAAGGCGGGAGTGTCCCTTTAATCAATTTCAAATTTTGTCCTTATTGCGACCTGACCTTGACCTGAGGGCCATTATATGGGGTCAGGCTGTGAAAATGGCTGCTTCTATCGAATTATACGTGTAAAATAACCCATACAATATGTGTCGCATGACTTTGTTTTGACCTGTGACCTTTTGTGACCTGACCTTGACCTTCGCTTACAATTTCACGTTTACTTATGCGGGAGATGCATTATCCATTTGGGACCACTTTGTGAGATAATATTTGCAATATAAGGCTTTGGATGGAAAGCATAGCCCAAAAACCCAAATACTTAAATTTTGACACTTGACCTGACCGTGACCCATGTGACCTTATTTTACAAATATCAGGTATGCGTTAGATTCTTCTCAATGAGAGCTTTCGCGCTCGCCGCCTTGCGCGTCTCGCTGCGGTTATTGGTTCGGAAGATACGAGGGGGTAAAATTTACCCCCCGCACCGGGCGTTCGGATGGAGACCCCAGCGCCGCGCGGGTTAAGGGATGGATAATTATCCGCGGTAAACGCAATCTTAAATAGGTTCATACCTTAGGAGCAACTATCCGTATCCCGTTCGAAATATTCGCACCGCACCGAGCCGCGTGCGACGGCATCCGAGTTGGACCAGAGCACCAGTGACGTCACGCTAATGTATGTTGGGGCGCTAAAATCCCCGGATGACTCTACCTCTCCTATACGGCCTTTAATTTATGCATTATTGTCACGGTAGATAACGGTGGCTGCGAATTCCTTGTGCATTTGTGGAAGTAATTATTGCCAAGGCCGTAATCCGTATAAGAATTAATAATTTAAGATTGAGTGAGTTCCATTGGTTTTTGAACGATGACGCTGAAATGCTGCTTGTGTGGGTCGAGGGCGAACGTTCTTAAGTGAGCATTTGCCTAGCCAAAGAGCAACAATCCTTTCCAAATCAAATACGTTATCACAGACTGATGAGTAACATGTTCCAGATCAGATAGGTAAACTCATCTGTTTGGCCTCCCCACCTTTGCCCACTCAAGCGGTGATGGTAAGAGGTAAGGGCATTATGTCCTGGCAGCGAATACCTGTCCTGTCAAACCAGTTAGCAAATTTAGAACTTAATTTTAACATTTTCAGGGATGTGCTCATTGTCTTTCATACTGAGATGACTCAAGTTTGTATTCCTTTGCGATTATCGTGTTTACCAACTTTGGCAACAAAGAACCTCATTTGCCTGCTTCTGCTCCTCTCTGACATGAATTCCCACAAATAGCACTATTGCTGTCTGCTGATCTGAGTTTCAATTGCTGCCACAGTGCCTGACAAGCTCTGCCCACTTTGCATAACAAAATGATGTGTCAATGTAATCATGTCATGCTTTCTCCTGTTTTTTTTTTGTCAGCTTCAACCATCGCGTGCCCAATAGGGTGTGTCACTAGTAACAGATCAAATTCTTCCGCTGATTTTCCTTGTCCCTGTGTCCATGGAAGCCCATTGGTGAGTCTTTTTCCCCTGTATTGCAAATTCGAGCGGCGAAAGTCGAAACAATTTTCAGGTTTTCTGTGGCGCCCGGCGTTGCAGTCTCCATGTTGAGTGTAATGCATATGGTCACACTAACACCAGCCGCGCGCGCCATTGTCTGCTAACGGCGACAGACACCGTTCAGACGGATACAGTGAGCAAGGCAGGACTTTCCATTTGGACAACGGTCGCACACATTTCTCATAAGTCAAACGATACAGCATCGCTAGCCATCATTCACAAAGGTCTTATTTCATGCATCCAGTGACCACGCTAACGACGGTGGCAAGCTGCTGGCGGTGGCGAAGGCGGCTGCAGATGAAGCCGTGACGCTGTTCCTCACCCACCACTGCCACAGCCGCTTCAGTCACCACCTTCACTGCGCGTTCTACGGCAACAGTGTGCACCGGATAGTGATCTACTTGCAGCGGTGTCTGCACGATATCCAGCAGCGCGGCGTCAGAGAGGTCAGCTGTCAGTGGAGGCTCCGTGACGAGCTCTGCCTGCCAGTCCAGTCAGCTGTGTGATGTCTTCTGCCGCCATGTTGTATATGTTATATATGTTACGATGTGTGTGATGTCTTCTGCCGCCATGTTTACTGCCGGAAGGACGTAGGGTCGCACTTGCTCCTGCGACTGCCACCGCCATTACCGTATACTCTGAACGGCACGTGCACGGACTTGCTCGACCGGATCTGCCACCATGGCGAGCAGCAGCGCTTCCGGGTGTGGCCAGTAAGCGTTGCGCTGGATGACGGGCCGTATTATGCTCGGCAGCGGCTACGGCAGGTCTCGCAGCAGCTGCACTGAACAGTAGGTTGCTTGGACCCTCGGTGCACTTGCTGTGGCTTCTGATGCGAAACCACACAGGAATGTAGTGGTGCACCAGGTACTGCACTATCAGGCACAGGTTCGCTGAAGGCGACTCGGTGCCGATATACAGGCGGAGGAGCCGTGCAGCCAGTGTCAACCACCTGGAGAAAGAGCGCAAACTCTGTAAGAGAGTTATATTTTAAATGCCCAGAAGATAGAGTTTTAAAAACAGCAAGGCTTTTTCGGACTTCGGAGCTTGAACCAAAAGTTTGTATTTTATGGGCTTTGAAGGTTTTACTTATTTCAAATCTCATTGGAAGATTGCATTACATTTTGTAACCGCTTGATCGAATACAAACGAACATGTCAAGGCCAAAACAGTGCATATGAATAACCGATACAAAAGGCAGGTATGACTGGTATTTTTACGCTTACGGGCTCTTGCGGGCTTTAATGGCAACATTTTTGAAGGCCCTCTGGGTTTCTAGATAGCCATGCGCGGGGCGTGAAGGGCTTTGAAGCCCACATAGTTGGAGTGCAAAGGAAAAATACAATTAATATAACTTAACTTGCATGGTTCAGAGGACCGATCTTCTTGCACGCCTCCTTTGGAGCGATATTGCCCGTCTACAAGGCCCTGGTGAGCTGATACAGCAGGAGTTGGTCGCTGCTGAGGTCGGCGATGACGCTGTCGGGCAGCGCCAGCTCTGGACCGCTCACCGGGCGGAACTTCACGGGAGAGAGCCGGTGCACGGAGCCGCTGGCCGCCTTGCCTAACGGCCCCGTGAATGACCCGGATCCGCTGGTTCTGCCGTCCAACTCCCGGAACACCTCCCTCAGCACGAGCTCATTCCAGTGTAACTGGGAGACAAACCAATGGACCGTTTTTTCTTGAATGAGTTCGAAGAGCCGGCAAATTCCGCCAGATCTGCCCGTGTTGACAGCCGCGCTATCGCAGCCCAGGACGCGGACGGAGTCTCCGTAGCCGGTGGCGACGTTTATCAGTTCATTGACTTAGTCAATGGCTTTACCAGAAACTGGCGTGAAGTGGGTGACATATTCATTTCCTGGTTCCGCCACCACAGTAACGTGTTCCTCAGCTGCCTTGTTGCCGCCTCGGCCGGTGCTTGTTTGATCATGCCGTCCGTCAAAGTACAGGGCATTGAGCTCAGCACCTCTATGCTGTTGGTTCCGCGTGGCTACTTCGTTTTGTCTCACCCGGCATCGCTCCCTCCAAACTTTTTTCGGGTCGACCAACAGCCTTGTTTTGCCGCTGGACACGCGACCGATATCCATTTGGAAGCCGTTGATGACAGCCGCTACAGCACGATCAGACACGCCATACCTGTCGGCAGCCAGTGCAGTGTTTGTCAGATCATCGTTGTTTGGCTCCTGGATGCAGTCTGACATCCCGGATTCACTTGCGTCAGCCTTATTGCTGCTGTCGTTAGTGTCGGTCGTCGCTGGTGAGTCTCCCTGGCCAGCCTCGTCGATGTCGATGGTGAGAGACGCACGAGCGTGGGAGGGGCCAGCTTGATCTGCATCATCGCGTCGCTCGTTCCGCTCCCGTTTCTGCCTGAGATTTTCTGTCATGCGTCGCCTGCTCGTCTCCTCGTAGTCTACGCCACCCAGTTTCATCTGGCGGGCTCCTCTCTGGTCTCGAAGGAATGTGATTTCCGCTGGCGGCACGCGGCTCGACAGTGGGCAGTTGCAGCTTCGCAGATCCTTGCAGCGGCAGCTGGCGATGTCAAATAGCTTGTTGAAAAGCTTCTCTTCTGAAATAATTTGTTTCGTTGTTGCGTCCCGGTTTCTTTTGGGCGTCTTATTCAATCGGCGAAATCTTTCGTAGGCTTGCTTGATCTTCCGAACCGCGTTATGCGCTTGGATTATGGGTATATACCCTCACTCGACCATATTGCAATCACTGCTTCTGCTGTTTTACGCAAACCATGCAGTAGTTGCCCGCTCACTTTTTGTTTCTCCTGCCAGCAGCCTTACGTAATTCACAACGTCTCTGTTCGTAGGCAGGTGATTTACCGGTAAGACGCTAGGAGATGCGAGGGATTTTTTTTTGCATTGCTACGCAAAGGCATCACTGCTGCACGGATGGTCGGATTCACAATGAAGCGCAACTCTCACGTCCACTCACGCTGCAGTCGAAACCAAACTGGCACGCGCACGTCGCCTGCGCGCATGCCTCAGGCGACAGCGCGTGCCCAAGAAAGCGGACGCCTGGTGGAGTCGATGAAGGTGACACCCGAGATCACTCTCGCGTCGTCGCCTTTGTCCTCCCGCGCTCTCATTTCCCTCTCCCCGCCCGAGCTGACCTTGTGACAGCTGTCAGCGGAGAACCTCTTGAAAGAGGCCACTGAACATATGTAAGTCAGTAAAACCGTCTCAAAACATGAAGTCCACCAACGATTGCATCGAAATTCCCCTTAAACCAGAAATGACGAATGCATTTTTAACCGCCAAACGGTGTCGGTCGCCACGGGCCGACGATCGCTCGCGCAGCTGGTGCTAGTGTGACCGTATGCATTACATCCAACATGGAGACTGCAACGCCGGGCGCCACCGAAAACATGAAAATTGTTTCCGCCTTCGCCGCTCGAATTTTCAATACAGGGGGAAAATAATCACACCAATGGGCTTCCATGGAGACAGGGACAAGGAAAATCAACGGAAGAATTTGAACTGAGAAAAAAGTTGTCGATATGACACACCCTAGTGCCCAACTCTCCCCAGAACCAGGCCCATCATCAGGTGCAGCGGCAGGCCTGTCTTCTACCTCGAAAAGGACAGCCCAACAGCCTCCTACTCCTTCTGCGCCCCCTGCTGGCCGACCCAGACCTGATGTTGGCTGTTGTCTTACATTTTGGTACTGTGCTTATCGTGTGCAATATGGTGTTTAGCCAGCTTTATTCGAACAGCTCATGTACCTGCGCATTGTGAGAGACTGTGTATGTTTATTAAATAAAACCGACACTTACCATGTAGCATGTGAACTGAGTTTGTGCGGCACTGTGGATGACACTATATTAGCATGTTCAGTTTGCAGGCGACTGATTACTTTCAACGTAAACAAGCACAGAATTTGACCATATTTATTCAACTGAATGTACAAGCTCGACAGATTTGCGCATCACAATTACAACTATACAGGCTGCATAATTGTGCTACAATCGTTCGCTGATTTACCCAATTTCTGAAATGGCAGTGTTGAACAGATACACAAGCTCGTGTGTTGACCTGGCGAGCGCTGGAGAGTGAGGCAACGCACACCTCGACAATTCATAATCGTCAATGGTTTTTAGCCAACTGAACAATCCCAAAAGCAGAAAACTGAACTAAATCATATTTTGAACATTGGTCATTGGTCATCGAACATTTTGAACATTGAACACTGGTATAAAATTAATTCACTGTTCCACGGCCGGAGACGTGACTGTTTGCAGTTTAGCATAGCAAAGGAGAAACCGATCCAGAGTATGCCGTCCCTCTGCCAAGCCTGGCTCGGCACAGCGCTCTTCCTCCAGCACCTCAGCTGAGCCTGGCTGCATAAAGGTAACAATGACCACAAATTGTCAGCATCATATCATGCCTGATTCTGAAGCATGTCTAGTCTGCTTTTACAAAACCGCATGCAAAATATGTGTGATGATATGTCACTAGTATGACTGGTATGCCTCAATTTCATACAAATTAGGAATAAGCAGGTATTGAATCTGGAATGTGAAATACACTGCCTTTGTATACTGATACACTACTCAGCAGGTCACAAATGAAGCTTACGTATATTTTTTAGTATGCATAACAAATAACACAACATGCAACAAAGATCAACTCTGACTCAGCAATGGAATAATCTTGTCGAGAACACACAAATCAATATTCAGTGCAAATCAGCTCACCAAACAAATGCAGCGTAGCGGAAGGCGTTTTCCGGGAATGACGGATGGCCTACGACGGGCAGCCGTGACGTCACGTAGCGTTATAATTGGCCTC
Source organism: Chirona hameri (assembly GCA_036785665.1). NCBI lineage: Eukaryota > Metazoa > Arthropoda > Thecostraca > Balanomorpha > Balanidae > Chirona > Chirona hameri. The sequence continues at coordinate 23,414 of JAXIVJ010010429.1, forward strand.
GGGATTGATCTGCTTCCTTCATGTTTAAAACTTCCAAAAAGTGTCTCTGGTTCCTACTTTGTAAGTGAATTTGTTCTTCAGGAAAGACTTGAGGAAAATAGCCGTTTTTTACGTTCGTTGACAGACAAAAAATCGAATCCATGTGACGTCACATAAGAAAGTGCTACCAGATGGCGTACCTGTTATGTATGTATGTATGTATGTAAGTATTAAATCAGACAACATCCACAGTACAGTAGCTATTCTGCGTCCACGTCATATTAAAAGGCAAGAGCATCAAGATATGGGACTAGAGGTAAAACACATACATACAACAAGCATTCATGATAAGCAAGTGCGCCGCCGAGCACCACCACGTTACACGCCATACAGTACGCACTACACCGACTCAGAGAGCAGCAGCTGCTTAAGTCTGCGTCTGTTCACCTGTCTGTTATGTGTATCTTACGGTGTGCATTATAAAAATGGCGGCGCACATAACGCGGCACTGTTTACCTAATTCGATTCACCATAAAATCGGGAGGTGTGACGCGTTTGTGACGTAAATCTGAAAATGGCGTCATGTTGTATAATATTGTATTGCATGAATATCTCCACAGTTCCCGGGTTTTATGACAAATTAATAGCAGAATAATTATCCGCGTACTCTGTTTAGTCATTTTATAGCATTCGCTCGAATCTACCAAGGTCGACACTTTCCTTTAAAGGAAACAGTCCACCTTCTCAGCGTTTAATATGTACCGTAACATCGTACTACCATCGCTGATTGGATGATTTGTTGACGTTACATCCGTGTTTTGTATACACTCTCTGGCACGTAGTATCTGATCACGACGCTTCGCTAATATCCGCTAAGCCGCCCGGGCGGCGCGGCGGCCCCATGTCAGAGACTGTAGTAAGCGGCAGGCGGAGCCAGAGTCAGGTCAGGTCCACCCACTGGTGTTGTATGACGTCACGTGTCATGCAAAGAGAAACTTACTTTTTCTCCACAGATATCCATCTGGGGAACAATCAAAGCGTTCAAAGTTGTAGCATTCAATGGTTGTCCCATCCAAAACCGCAGCCAACCATGCTTGCGACATCCAAATTCGCCTGGGTAGGGGACATCTTCATCAGCCAAAATCGCCGCATCCAAAATGGTACTTGCTGCATCCAAAACCGTGGCATACAGCCACATCCGAAACCGTGGCAGTCAAGCTTGCGACATACAAAACTGTCTGGTGCGGTCATATTTGAAACTACTAGTTGTAGTGAAACCCGCTAGATGGAGGGAGTAGTGTGGTAATGACGTAGTCACTCTGGCACGCACGTCGGCTACAGTGGAATATGTTATGCGAATGGACATCTGACACAACACTAGACCCAGCGTCGCCTCGCATCGGTCGGCAGCTGTGGGGGGGGGGGGGGGGGTGAGCGATGCAGACCGTCGGAGTGGGGAGCGTCACATCGCGACCGTGGGAAAGCTTATGGTAAAACTAAAGCTAAACTTTATGCTGCGTTGACCACTACGACACTTGTTGCTAAGGCCAAGAAAATCGCTCACGGCGAGGATGGGCGTTAGCTGCCACATTTCGATATGCGATTACCGGCCCATTCCGGTAAACCTCATGGTACTAGCTTATGTGTGCGTTGGGAACCATGCATGTACAATCGGTCTAATCAGTGTCTTCCCTTACCATGTTTCTAAAACTCATATATTTCACTTCTGTGTACATGAAGGACTGGTTTAAGGGAACATGTGGTACCTGCCTAGGTAGGTACCACATGTTCCCTTAATTCAGTCCTTCATGTATGTACACAGAAATGAAATCAGATGAGTTTTAGAAACATGGTAAGGGAAGGATACTTATTAGACCGCCTGTACATACATGTACTTGTACACATAATGTGTGTTGAGCACCAGTTGAGTCTCGGCACACTGCACACGATGAACATTATCGGAAGACTCGTTGATATGTATAAAGGAATAAAGGCCTTGAAGAGTTAGCATCTTGTTATGATTAGCGGGAAGTTCATGGCTTTATTCATAAATATTTTTCCGCAATTATATAATTATAATAGTTTTTTTCGCCCGCTTATATTGCGCACATTCAGCCCCGAACGCCAGTATTAAAAACTCGAATTTTATATTTTATACTTGAACTATGTGTAGCCGTTTTAAACCAAACTTCTTCTTCTTTAAACTGAACTTGAGCTTTTTTAAATCGAACTCTTTTTTTATCGATTTTTTTTTATCGAACTTCAGCTTTTTTTCTCAACTGAACTTAAAGAGTAGTATGGTGTAGTATGGTGGTGAAACGTAACATGTGCCAAATAGCGAGGCATTTTATTTCATCAGTGAAGTTGAGTGTTACAATATTATTTTGCTACGTATCAATAATGTCAAAGTCCCATGCATTGATGCATTGAATGCTACAACTTTGACCGCTTCCATATGCACCCATCCATATATGGTTCAAACCAAAGTCATATTCGTGTTCTTTAACTCAAAATGACCCTTACTGCCAACTATCAAGCAATCTGTTAAGGAAATCCCGCTCCGTGTCTCTTATAAGGGCAACACATCAGCCAATCAGCGATGGGAGCCGAGGACGGATACTTGTGGTACGGTATATATTAAGCAAAACAAGTAGTAGTAGTAGTAGTAGTAGTAGTAGTAGTAGTAGTAGTAGTAGTAGTACTTTATTAAAGGTCATCCACATCAACTGTGGCTATTACGGCCCCCTTGTCAGTAAAATGGAACAATGACATGCATGTAAAACATTCACACTCGTACCGAACGCAGACATACACAGCCCAACTATGACATGACTATAAGAAACATGACAAAAACGGATGCATGCCAAAATGACACTAAAACACTAAAAACACACGGATTAAGAGCCACCGAGATAACGCAGGTAAGCCTTCAGCCTTGTTCTAAAGTGCGCTCCCTTCAAGCCCCGAATGTTCGCTGGCAACTCGTTCATCTGCTGTGGGACCCTGTACATAAATCGGCGCCGCCCGGCCTCTGTGCGGATAGCGGGTAACTGTAGGAGATGATCCTGTCGGGTTGAGCGGGCATGAGCAGGATTGTCTCGGTTGGCACTGATCTGGCGGGCGATGCATTCAGGTTCTCTGGCACTGATGATTTTGTGAAGAAAGCTAGACTGATAGTGGAAAAGTTGGGGGGGGGGGGGGCATTCGAGCCAGCCGAGTGCATCTCGCACATCCGACACATGATCAAATTTACGCTTGCCTGAGATGACCCGGGCAGCGAAGTTCACAATCTTTTGGATAGCGGCAAGATTCTTAGCAGTGCCGTTCCCATATACTGCAAGGCAGTAGCGGCTGTGCGAGATGACCAAGGCTGTAACAATTGCAGGAAGGGTCTCGGGAGGAAGGTAACGACGAAGGTGGGAAAGGGCAATTAGGATACCACAGCACTTACGAGAGAGGGCTCGAACATGTGCGTCCCAGGACAGATGCCGGTCAAAAATAAGACCGATATTTTTCACTTCGTTGCTAGGCGTCAGACATGTATCACGGTAAGAGACATTGATAGTTGGGAGATTGCGCAAATTTTGCTTGGAACCGAAAACGATAAACTCAAATTTGGAAACGTTAACTTTAAGTCCGTTCAAGTGGAAATAATCGCCGAGACACGACAGAGAGTGCTCTAGGCGAGCGACAAGGTTCGGTATCGCAGATCTTGGGCCTGAAACAATGACCTGAGTGTCGTCGGCATTACTGCACGACTTGTGCGTCGCCGGCGTACAGACTCAGTTCATTGGCAAACGCGCAGAAGAGGACAGGACCAAGGCTAGAGCCCTGGAAGACGCCCTGATTGATTCCCTGACGGGAAGAGGCACTAATACGACCATCAGAGCCAGTGATGCTAACACTCTGAGTGTAACCGCCAATATAATTTTTGAACCAGGTTGTGTCGACTCTCAGCAACTGAAGTTTTTCTAACAATGTATCATGATTGATGACATCGAAACATTTACTCAGGTCAATCAAGCACAAGAAAGAGATATGACCTTGGTCAGTGGACGAAAGTATGCTGTCCGTGACAAATGAGAGAGCCGTCTCGGTAGAGTGCCGGGGCCGGAAGCCGTGCTGGGATGGAGATCGAAGTTTGTTGGAGTTGAGGTAGTATAGCTGACGCTGGACCGTGCGCTCTACTATTTTGGCAATGACTGGAAGTAGTGATAAGGGTCGGTAGTTTGAAGGATTAGTAGGATCTCCGGATTTATAGATAGGATAGACGAGGGAGTGTTTCCAGGCGGCGGGGATATAATTGGATACGATGCAGGAATTGACTAGATGAAGCATGATGTGGCCGATAGAGTTGAAAGATAGCTTGAAAATCCGAATGCAAAGCCCGTCGGGACCGCGGGCAGGTGAGTTATGCATGGAGGAAATGATTTAGTGGAGGGTGCTGAGGCTGATGGGACCGAGATGGAATGCGCATGCCCCTACAGGCGAGTAGGGAGTTTCGGTGTCGGGCCTTGGGATTCGAGTTCAGCGGCGACACGAGGACCAACATTCACCAAAAAATGAGTTCATGGCATCGGGCGACACAGACGGCGTGACCTGCAGAGCACACTTCTTACTGCCCACAATGTCCCTCGCGCTGCGCCAAACCGAACCCCGCCCTCGCGCGGTAACACGTTCACCGATGTGGCGCCGTTTGTCGGACCGGAAAGCAGCACGGGCCATCCGGTTCGCTGCCCTGTACCGGTCCGAACCGCGGCCCCATCACCACAGGGCCTCGGAGCGGTCGGCGAGGAGACTGCGCGTCGTGTCCGAGATTGGAGGCGCGCCGGGGTTGCGCAACGTCAGGGTCCGAACAGGAGCATGTTGATTGACAATGACAAATGAAAGGTGAACAGTTCAGGTGCATATGGAAGCGTTCAAAGTTGTAGCATTCAATGCTTGTACCATCCAAAACAGCACCATCCAACGCTTGCGACATCCAAATTTCGCCCCGGGTGGGGGACATCGGCATCATACAAGCTAGCAACAGCCAAAATCGTGGTATCCAGCCAAATCCAAAGTAGTGGCTGTCAAGCTTGCGACCTCCAAAAATATAACACCGAGGACATCTACCTTCCGGGAACTATTGGTTGAAATATCGCCCGGTAGATGTCTCACCATAGCCGGTGGTGCGACGCAATGTTAGTTGAGTGACGTCACTCGGACACAGTGGAGTAGTGTACAGTGAAACCCGGCAGCGTCAGAGCCGCCGTCACCGCACGCGGACTCACAGCCGCCCGCCCGGCTGCGCCGGGCTGTGCGCGCTGGTGGTAGCCTTGCATGCTGCCGGGAGAAATGTTCGCTTCTGCTGGGCCATGGGAACCGTAGGAGCCTGTTTATTTCCTTCGTGTTTTAGCTGGGTATGCATTGATCTGGGTATGATTATTTTATTTTTTTCCTTATCGATTAATATGGTTTTCTGTAATCCGAATGGGCCTATCTTGGAGCAAATTTCCAATTTTTCCAAGAAAATTTCCTTCGAAACCATAAATTAAACTCAAATGTAATTTTATTTTTAAAAAACTTGCATGAACTTGCCTACCTCGTCCTACTAGATTATCGACCAGTCTGTGTACAAATCTATTGCGTCCTGTAGTAGAAAATCTCTTGTAAGGTAGGCAAATCAACTAGAAAATAAAAAAGCACACCTTTTTAAGCGCAATAACATCATAAAGTAAATATGACTGCAATACCAATTATTATTTTAGGCTCGTAGTAGCTTGCCACATAGGGGTTCAATTATCATTTCGAAAATAATGTTTTTACCACTTCTCCAGACCAGATCTTTGGCGGTATCTCAGCGTAACAACTAACAGCACGAACCAAGATCGAGCTGAGTTTTCGCCGGGCGCTTCCGTTCCGGAGAAATTCGATGCGGTGTCAACGCGGCAGCAGCAAAGGACCTTTGTGACAGGCGCCGTGATGATTTGACAATATATTGAGCGAACTACTTGTGGTAGCGCAATATGACTACCACTACAACGTTCCAAAATGAATGGAGAATGATTCTAGGTGTTCATATTTTCCGCATTGTTCTCAGGGAAAAAAATATGAACACCTAGAATCATTCTCCATTCAATTTGAAACTTATTTAGACGTACACCGGTGCCACAATACATTCGGTGGCTTTTTCCTGTCGAGGTGAAAATGAAAGATGACAAAACGCATCGCAGGTTCGGACACTAGGAGAAAATGGGGGGGGGGGGGGTAAACAACATTCATGCATCATGCATCCATAACGATGGAAATCATAGCTAAACATCAGGTCTACAGGTACATCGGCATGACTAGGCGTCTTCCTTGAGGCGTTTCTTTACGGCCCGTTTGAACGGCGCGATCTTAAGACGCGTCATCTTAGGTGGCAGGCTGCTGTACAGATGAGGCGCTCGGTAGGCAAACTAACGTCGACCGGTCTCGGTGCGGAACCCAGGAAGGTGCAGCATCCCATCATGTCGTGTGTGCCGAGCACGCACGTCTGTGTTTCGTTTGAACCGGGGGGGGTCCAAAGTCATAAGGTAGCATGGGCGTGACTTTCACTACTAGTCCATAGGGTTACATGTTAACCCGCGCGGCGCTGGGGGGTAAATTTTACCCCCCCTCCCGGATTTTCTCCATAACTTAAAAACTATGACAGGTATCGAAATGAAACTTTCGGTAACTTATGGTACATCAATTCTACATCTTGTGTTACAATTTTTTTGAAATTCGTGAAAATTTTGAGGAGATAATGACGTTTTAGTGACGTCATGTCATGTCATTTTTGGTGAATAAACGTTAAATGTTTGAAAAATCGTAGAAAATAGCGTGTTGATGCAAATCGCAAATAAGAGGCGTAAAAAAAGCAAATAACATTGTCTTTAACATGGCTATCTCAGATGCTCAAAATTTTGGGTTTTTGACCCCCAAAAATGCAAAAAACTGATTTTTGGGGAAGAATTTCCACAAAAGTTTTTTTTGAAGATTTTCAAAAAAACCGGAAGATATATTAGAGAACCGGGTATGAACGATGTTCAAACCAAATTTCAAAGCAATTTCTTTATTTTTGACTGACTTATGGCTCTCTAAGAATAAGTAACTCATGACGTCATTTTTTTTAATTGCGTTTTTTGGCTTTTACTGACCAGATACAGACAAATAAATGCCACCACTGTATTTCGAAGACAAAACTAGTCTAGAAACATGCAATGTTTATTTAGATTAATCAATTTCAAATTTTGACCTTATTGTGACCTGACCTTGACCTGAGGGCGATTATATGGTGTCAAGCTGTGAAAATGGCTGCTTCTATCGAATTATACGTGTAAAATAACCCATACAACATGTGTCGCATGGCTTTCGTAGACTTGTGACCTTTTGTGACCTGACCTTGACCTTGACCTTTGCTTAAAATTTCACTTTTACTTATGCGGGAGATGCATTATACATTTGGGAGCACTTTGTGAGATAATAGTTGCAATACAAGGCTTTGGATGGAAAGTATAGCCCAAAAACCCAAATACTTACATTTTGACACTTGACCTGACCGTGACCTGACATGTGACCTTATGTTAATATTTTCGGGCATGCGTTAGATTCTTCTCACTGAGAGCTTTCGATCCCCGCCTTGCGCATCTCGCCGCGGTTATTGGTTCGGAAGATACGAGGGGGGTAAAATTTCCCCCCCCAGCGCCGCACGTTCGGATGGAGACCCCAGCGCCACGCGGGTTAAATTGCTACTTTTCCAGCTCGATTTCGAACTGTTCTTCATCTCAAGTTCATATTTCAAACCCACAGCAAGAAAGCAGTAACATTTTTCTTTCGATTTTTGGGGTCAAAATGTCACGCCCAATCAACGGTTTTCGAGTTATTAACCAAAGTATGACACCATCTCAACGATATAGTCGAAGGTCGTGGGATCGAATCCCAGGGATGCCAATAGTTTTATCGTAAAAGTGGCTACATATATTGGCAACATGCGGTGCTTTGCGCTTCTTTTATTTGGTATAACTCAATGATAGGAATCAGGAAATGATAGGAATCAATGATAGGAATCAGCGAAGGGGCGGCGAAGCGCTCGCTCGTCCTTCCGTGGTATATGGGAAAAATCTGATTATGAGCCCGGCCCGGCCCGAACCGTGGCGACGCTTTTGAGAATCTCGTATATATATATATATATATATATATATATATATATATATATATATATATATATATATATATATATATATATATATATGTGTGTGTGTGTGTGTGTGTGTGTGTGTGTGTGTGTGTGTGTGTGTGTGTGTGCAACCACACGTCCGATTGACAAGCAGACTTCTTTGCTAAGCAGACCCATCTAATCTACCCTGTGAGACCGGTGCTGACTCATGTGGGTGACTCCACTGCGCGTGGCGCGTGCCGCGTGCAGGGGTGTTGAAAAGCGTTTTCTCGCAAAAAAAAACTCTGCAACGGCTGAGCCGATTGTGTGAAAATTTGGTGTGTGGTTAGGGACCTCTCAGCCGCCACTTTCCCACAAGTCAGTGGTGGGTGTCCCTGCAAGTGCGCACGTGCACACCCCTATTCTATATCTCAGGAACGGCTGAGCCGATTGTGTTTAAATTTGGTGTGTGGTAAGGGACCTCTCAGCCGCCACTTTCTCACAAGTCAGGGGTGGGGTGACTGCACGTGTGCACGTGCACACCCTTTTTTGCATCTCAGTAAATACTTGCCCGATCGAGTTGAAATTCTCCATACATTTCCTTCGCGCTCGCTCGTTCATCGCCAACTACGGCGCCTTTCTGGTATTTTGAAATACAATGTATTTGTATATTGTCAAAAATGGCCATACATCGCGCCGATTCAGGACAGAAGGTTGTAAATGATTAATTTGATCAAAACTATAAACCTACTCTCTGATTCAGAGTCCTGATGCCACACGCATGACAAAAAAAAATGGATCAGCCAATCAGATTCGAAAGTAGACGCGTAAGAATAATAAGTAAGCAAAATATATGCGAATTGTGCAAGTGCTAATTATGCAACTAACATCACATTTTCTCTACGAAGTTGCGATGATTTTTGTCTGATGAGCACTCGGGCTGTGTAGTACGCATTTTTTCAACCCTCTCCGCGTATGTTACGCATTGAAGCAACCGTTTCACAGACGTGTTGAGGGACCCCCCCCCCCCCCCATAGACAGTGCAACGCTCTCTTCAAAACGACTAGGATAACCATTGCTGGGTAAAATTGTTAACAAATTAGCTATTTACCAAATGCCCTCGGATGAAGCATTCACGTCAATCGGCGAACACACATGAACAAGGGGACAAATAATGCATTTACAGGACAGTTTCACATGTAAACTTAGCTCAACAGTACGCAAGTTAATCTCAGGGGTTTGCACTTGGCCCAGAGCATTATTCTACCACTCGCTCAACGCTAGAATCCCGTACATATAGGTCACCTACCGACACCGACACTGGGTCAGATGTCACTGCTGACACGGGTCAGGTCACAAGCCATCCTCTCGACACATGACCAGAGGTCACAGGTCACCGCTGACACAAGAAGGTATCAAGTTCTGCCTGTGCGTATAGTATGAACAGATCACATTGGAGGAACTGACTAAGGGCTTGGGCTGCAGCGACTGCCATCTATATCACAACGAAGAGGAGCATGTCACAACATTCGCGGTCTGACCGCGTTACATCTGGCACGGAGAAGCTGACACCGGCTCCTCGGCATATGAAGCGTAGGGGGAGTTTCCTGATCTCTTACATTGCAGTACGCAGATCGCTGCACGAAAATACACTGCCTCGAAATACAGACAGATATCTTCTTTACACAATCATGAGCCTAAGCGAGAAGCGTATCACATTTAACAAAACGAGCGTATTGTAAGACAGAGCTTCAGAACTACCTTCAGAACTACTTGACAGCACAATTAACATCCGACTGGGGATGTATGCGAACTGACCTCCGCGACCGGTAAACTTAATTAGCCCCCAGCGGATTGCGAGTAAACTCGGCCTGGCACACAGCGAGCGAGCTACCTCAGCCGAGCTGAGTGAGCTCACTCAGCCCGGCAGACAGCAAGCTCAGTACAGCAGTCAGACGACTCGCCAGTCCAGTACCTCTACATCACACGCTGCCGTAAGCTCAGTCAGTGAGGATCCCAGAAAGTCACAGAACGCTCTTCTCTGGAGCACTACCTTACTGCCTCTGCCTCTGTATTACCTACCTTACTGCCTCTGCATTACCTACCTTACTGCCTCTGCATTACCTACCTTACTGCCTCTGCATTACCTACCTTACTGCCTCTGTATTACCTACCTTACTGCCTCTGCATTACCTACCTTACTGCCTCTGCATTACCTACCTTACTGCCTCTGCATTACCTACCTTACTGCCTCTGCATTACCTACCTTACTGCCTCTGTATTACCTACCTTACTGCCTCTGCATTACCTACCTTACTGCCTCTGCATTACCTACCTTACTGCCTCTGCATTACCTACCTTACTGCCTCTGCATTACCTACCTTACTGCCTCTGCATTACCTACCTTACTGCCTCTGCATTACCTACCTTACTGCCTCTGCATTACCTACCTTACTGCCTCTGCATTACCTACCTTACTGCCTCTGCATTACCTACCTTACTGCCTCTGCATAACCTACCTTACTGCCTCTGCATTACCTACCTTACTGCCTCTGCATTACCTACCTTACTGCCTCTGCATTACCTACCTTACTGCCTCTGCATTACCTACCTTACTGCCTCTGCATTACCTACCTTACTACCTCTGCATTACCTACCTTACTGCCTCTGCATTACCTACCTTTCTGCCTCTGCATTACCTACCTTACTGCCTCTGCATTACCTACCTTACTGCCTCTGCATTACCTACCTTACTGCCTTACTGCCTCTGCATTACCTACCTTACTGCCTCTGCATTACCTACCTTACTGCCTCTGCCTCTGCATTACCTACCTTACTGCCTCTGCATTACCTACCTTACTGCCTCTGCATTACCTACCTTACTGCCTTACTGCCTCTGCATTGCCTACCTTACTGCCTCTGCATTACCTACCTTACTGCCTCTGCATTACCTACCTTACTGCCTCTGCATTACCTACCTTACTGCCTCTGCATTACCTACCTTACTGCCTCTGCATTACCTACCTTACTGCCTCTGCATTACCTACCTTACTGCCTCTGCATTACCTACCTTACTGCCTCTGCATTACCTACCTTACTGCCTCTGCATTACCTACCTTACTGCCTCTGAATTACCTACCTTACTGCCTCTGCATTACCTACCTTGCTGCCTTACTGCCTCTGCATTACCTACCTTACTGCCTCTGCCTCTGCATTACCTACCTTACTACCTTACTGCATCTGCCTCTGCATTACCTACCTTACTGCCTCTGCATTACCTACCTTACTACCTTACTGCCTCTGCCTCTGCATTACCTACCTTACTGCCTCTGCATTACCTACCTTACTGCCTCTGCCTCTGCATTACCTACCTTACTGCCTCTGCATTACCTACCTTACTGCCTCTGCATTACCTACCTTACTGCCTCTGCCTCTGCATTACCTACCTTACTGCCTCTGCATTACCTACCTTACTACCTCTGCATTACCTACCTTACTGCCTCTGCCTCTGCATTACCTACCTTACTGCCTCTGCATTACCTACCTTACTGCCTCTGCATTACCTACCTTACTGCCTCTGCTTTACCTACCTTACTGCCTCTGCATTACCTACCTTACTGCCTCTGCATTACCTACCTTACTGCCTCTGCATTACCTACCTTACTGCCTCTGCATTACCTACCTTACTGCCTCTGCATTACCTACCTTACTGCCTCTGCATTACCTACCTTACTGCCTCTGCATTACCTACCTTACTACCTCTGCATTACCTACCTTACTGCCTCTGCCTCTGCATTACCTACCTTACTGCCTCTGCATTACCTACCTTACTGCCTTACTGCCTCTGCATCAAGTCACTACCATTGCTCACTACCTCACCGCACCATCTCACCACCTTTCTAGTTCACCGTATCACCACCGCACCACCTCTCTGGCGCGCCAACACCACACCGCCGCACCATCGCTAATAGCCTAACTCTGCTATACTCGTGACAGAACAGAACAGAACAGACAAACAAAACCTGCGATTCTGTCCCCAAATCCTGTGACTCTGGTAAAACGGTCCTTCCCATTAGTCATGCCGTATCAAAGCTGAAGCCAAAACAGGAAATATGTGAGAAGAAATGCAGTATTCGAGACCCAATCAGCTGCTGCGACACAACACGACAACGGCAATCACACTATCCGTACCCGTACTCGGGATCCGATAAGCTGCAGCGGCACAACACGACAACGGTACTCACACTGTCCGTAGTCCGTACCCGGACTCGAGACCCGATATGCTTAGGCTTTCGTGACGCACTGTTTGCGCTTCCGTACCGCCCGCCTTTCCATGACCTCCGCGCGCCGAGCACCATTTACCGCCTTCGTGCGAATAAATGTGCGAACGCGCGCATAGGCCCTCCTAGCAGCAGCGGAACGGAAGGGAACTTGTCGTGCAGTACACTCAGAAAAGCGGCCACCACTCTCGGTTTCCGGCTCAGCCGATTCGGCTCCAGCGCATGGTGAAGGCAGAACGCCTCTTCCATCTGTCGGAAACGTTCAAAGAATGCCTCCGTCGGGATCGTCAGCCCTCCTTCACTCCGCATTCTGAGCCAGAGCCTCCACTGGCCCATCCTCGGTCTGCGAAGCCAAGAGAACGATCTTAAATTTCTGAATTGCAAGAGCCTTGCGAGCCACGAAGCCACTCACATACGCCATAGCGCTGTCCGTCGCCGACGCACCTGCTACTGGGCCGGCTTCTGCTGCGCTCGGGGCGGTGGAGCTGCCGGCTGATGCACTTCTCTCGTACTCCTGCAGCAGCGACTCCATCGCTGGGTCCGGCTCCTCAGGCCCACAGTCGCGATCGTCGCTCGTCGATGGCTGGTCGGTGTCGGCCAGTGTGGCGCAGAAGGCACGCATGTCTGCGGCCACCTCCTGTGGGACGAAATCTGCGGCCTCCTCCTGCAGCTCTCGCAGCTACTCCAGCTCCGACGGCACTGCTTCTGGGCCCGTGTCCGGCTCGGGGGACGCCTGTTCTACGCCCCCCCCCCCCCCCCCCCGTCTCGTCAGTGGGCTCACGCCGCTGTTCAAACCGAACAGGACGCTGGTGATGAGGCGGAGGGAGGTGACAGCGTCCACGGGGTTGGGGTTGGAGTTTGATCCGCTCTTGCCTCGCACCATCCCGAGAAGTACCTCTAGCCGGTCCTGTGTGAGGCGACGGGTCAGCAGGTACGTTCTGTCCCCAAACACAGCACGCATGTCGGCCAGGAGGCCGCGGACAGACCGGATGGTGCCGAGCATCCCCTTCTGAAATGGGTACAGATGTTTAGCCGATCCGAAGCGCATGCCCCAGCAGCTCTTCGATGGCTGCGTCCAGCACCGCCTCCTGCTCGTTGGTGACCTTGTAGCCGCTGCGCAGGGACTTCGGGTCGGCGGGACTGACGCTGTTGAGCACGTCGCAGGCGTTGTCAAACAGCTGGATGACCCGGGCCTCCTCAGTGTATATTGAGTCTGTGAGGAAGTACCTCATGCAGTCGGCCGTGCTGCTGCTGATGAGCTGCATGGCCGGTCTCACTTCCTGGCGAGACATGCCAGTCGCCTGTAACAGTAAGAACAATTATATACCTATTACCTAGTTAATATAATCGTATTACCAAATAAATCGGCACAGAAGCACAACAGGACAATGATGCAACAGCTGTAGTATTTGTGGCTGAAAATGCTGCATATTGCTTTTGCTTGGCTGAATTGTTTAGGTATACCATAAAAAGCAATTTCCAAAAGCAATATAATTCAAAAACATACCCTTCATATTTAGTTTAGATTGCAAGGAATGGTGCAGATTTCAAAAAGTGTTGCGTGTTGCTATGGCATTGCGTGCTTCACAAGAAGATATAGAAGACTCAGAAGTCAGAACTTATGCAAAAATCATGATTTATACAAAATATTAAGTACAAATACAATGATTATCCTATAATTGTGTACATAACTGGCCATAATATTGTAATTCACTTAACAAAGGGTTTGCTCACTAGTCTAGTAGGTACCTCTGCTTTAAACACATGCCACCACATAAAACTTAAAACACAATAAAACATGCAATGCATATGTTAAATAAAACACAATCAAGCACATGCCACTTTAGCAAAGAGACAAAATTGTCAACAATGCACCACAGTGACTTATCACCATGGCCTTCAAAACTGATATCTCAGATTAAACCACATTATATTTAAAGTGACTGATTTCCTTTAATTGTGATGTTCTTCAGGTCAGGTGAATGGTATGATCACTGATCAGGTGTGAGTGTGACATAGGCATCAGCTCCATAGCCTTTGGATCCGAAATGAGAGGCTTCAAACACACCCTTCCCATTCCACACCTGTACACATGCAAAACACCACCAATCATATTTATTGTCATACAAGTAACTGTCAATAATCAGTCTCAAAAGTCTCAATAATCTCATAATAAATGAATGCACCAATGTATGTTGTTAACCTGCCAAGGTCTTAAAGTAACTGTCAAACTACCAATGTCAATGTTTGTTTTAAGACCAACAGGATACACATATGAAAATAATGAAATCCTCACATATTGATATTAAAATTTGGTTGGGTTTGTGGACCAAGCAGCAAGCACCATATCCTCATGGGACCAAGGTGCTAACTGGAACTCTCACCCTGTTCCAAGAGATATCAATATGGCGAGCCAGGAGAGCCGGGCAGATTTTTTCAGAGGCCCAGGAGAGTATTGTGGTGAAATATTGACTTGAGCCCAAAAGTAGTAACAGAAATAGTTTCAACATGATTTATGAAGAGCTATCAAACAGTATTTTTGGTTTTCCACCTACTCCCCCTAGGCGCTGAGTTCAAGGGATGGGGCGCCATGCCCCGAGGGGTGGGGCAAGATACCTTTTGCAGGCCTTTTGGAAATCATCTCCAAATTGTTAAATGAAGAAGGTAGAAATAGGCAATGCAGAATGCAAGACAACTCTCCAAACTTAATGAAGAAGGTAGAAGGTAGAATTACCAATATTTTGCTGGTCGCCAGGGCATTTGGGTAATAGTTCAGTAATTCACCACCCCAGTTTATGGTATTATTGAGGTCCCCAATAGAAGAAGAGTAGTCAGCTGACAGTAATATTACAACAGACTGAAATGTGGGTTATCTGTTTACAAGATGGTCAGGGGGTGCGGGGGCGACCCCCACCCTCCCCAGTAGGTCATGCAGTGCAGCGTGTGAATGTGAGCGGAGCATTCTAAACATGGGTCCCTGTGACCATAATTGCTGTAAAGGATAGGTCAGGTTAAATTATATATAGTTTTTGGTGACGTCATAGCTTTGGTATTACTGGTACAGTTTTCTGTCTGTCGTAAAAATACTTTTAAGCACATCTGAAATGTGATCAAATTGTATTTTGCCGGATACGACCCGAGCCGAGAAAATAATGATTTTTGTTAGCTGTTTGTGATTTTTATCCGAGCAGTTACCAAATACTGATATGCAGTATCGGATATGCGGGATAATCAAGCCTTGAACAAGTGTGAAAAGAATGTCCTGGGGGAGATAGTGCCGAATGTGAGTGAGACCGATCAGAAACCCATAGCATTTCCGGGTGAGGTGCGCTACATGGACATCCCACGACAGGACAGGGTCGAACAGGACGCCGAGGTTCCGCACCGAAAGCTCAGTCCCCAGTGTTTCGCCACGAAATGTCAGCGTGATCGGTGGTATAGTGCGCAGATTTTGGCGACTACCGAACATCATCAACTGTGTTTTTGCTGCATTTACTTTTAGGGAGTTAGCCAAAAACCACGAGTCAAGGGAGGACAGACGTGCTCCATACATGCGACCACGCTGCCCATGTCGCCCTTCATGCCGGACACTATGATCTGCGTGTCGTCGGCATATTGAACGACGCGAAGGCACCGGGTGCATAGTAGCTCAGGTCGTTAGCAAATATACTGTACAGTAGAGGTCCCAGGGATGATCCCTGGAACACGCCAATGCTGTTCTCAAGTGGTTTAAAGAGACATCTGCGCTTGTATGGTCGGTGATGGAGACGTTCTGGGTGTGGGTGGAGAGGTACGAGCGGACTATTCTGCGTCAACCCCATGGAGCTGTAATTTAGTCAGGAGCTTGGAGTGGTCAATTACGTCAAAACGCTTACTTAAATCGAGCAGACAGAGGAGAGAAATCTCCCCTCTGTCTGTGGCAGAGAGAATATGGTCGGTTACAGGGATCAGCGCGGTTTCGGTCGAGTGACGGCCTAAATCCGTGCTGAGCCGGAGAAAAAAGATGGTTCTGTGTCAGGTATGCATATAGTTGACGCTGAACAATCCGCTCGACAATTTTTGCTATGACTGGGACTAAGGATATAGGCCGAAAGTTTGCAGGATCGGAAACAGGACCGGACTTGTGGATTGGATGGACTATGGAGTGTTTCCAAGCGTCGGGAAAGTCATTGTTGGCCAAACAGGTGTTGATGATATTCAGCAGTGGCACACAGACTCGTCGAGTCCTAGTTTAAAAGATCAGATGGATATCCCGTATGTGCCGCAGGCCGGGGTATCCTTCATGCTGCAGATCACGCTGATCAGTGTGTTAATATCATCGGTTTCTACTGTGAAGGACCACGAGCCGACACGTAGGTAATGCAGGAGCACGAGCCGACACGTAGGTGTTGGCTGTATGCCCTCTGCTATTCCTTCCTGATATTATGGAGTGTAAAAATGGATAGTGTGCTGCAATGGTTTAATTTATATGTTGATTGTAGTCTTTTGGAGTATATTTAAATATATCAAATTATGTCCATGCAAGGTGTATTTTGGTTTATTGTACCAGACAATTAACATATTTTTGGAGATAAAATAAGTCCTCTCTAAGCTCTTGGTGCTAAAATCCCAGTTTTCAAGGCAATGCTATTTAGAAGAAGAAGAAAACATTAACAATTCTTTTTTTTTGTTTTTGTGACAAATGTTGCATGAATGTTGCATATGAAAATGCTAAATTATTGTTATGCATCAGAGTTGTGTTGTACCTACTTCGAGTAAAATTATCACCAATATTTTCCTTTTTTTTAAATTCTGTAACCATTTTCCATTTAGTGTACACATTCACTGGTAGTGACTTTTGATGTTGCATAGCATGTAAGTATTGAATCACAAAGTATCTCTTATATGCTATGTTGAGTGTTGTAAGAGGGGTGCATACCACTCTACCATTTTTCATATTTTGACAAATGACCTTGAACCCAAGGAAGGAGAAACCTTTTTTCCTCAAGGACCTGTTTCAGTGCCTTGGTGTCCGGTATGCTGATGTTATGTTGCTGAGGCTGCTATAGCCTGCCTTCACTGAAAAAAATGACACCGTCAAAAAGTCCGCCCCAGAGGGGTGTTTTGCAACACCTCCTTAGGGTATCGAACACTAAAAAACGGCGTAAAAAAGTCAGACTCTACCAAATGGTATCTGACACCTTCTCAACGGGAGTCCTGACTCCTTCAAGAGAGTCGTGATTATCTTGAAGGTCCCAGAAAACACCATTTTGTAGAGTCTGACTCTTTTTTACCCCGTTTTTTAGTGTTCGATACCCTAAGGAGGTGTTGCAAAACACCCCTCTGGGGCGGACATTTTGACGGTGTGCCAATCCACGTACGGGTGTCATTTTTTACAGTGTTCCTGAGCAGAGATTTGCCACGTCCATGTTGTAAGGTTCAGTGTCCCTTTCCCGTCTTGGTAATGCTTGGTGGAGTGGAAGGCATTGTGGTTGCAATTAACTTGAAAATTATATTTGTTGGATGTATGCCCTCTGCTATTCCTTCCTGATATTAGAGAGTGTAAAAATTGATAAGGTGCAAACACATGGATTTATTTATTTGTTAATTGTAGTCTTTTGGATTAGATTTAAATATTTCAAATTACCTATGGCCATGAAAAGTGCATTTTGGTTTATTGTACTAGACAATTAGCAACATTTTGGATTTAGCGCGCTGAGTCACTCGATCTCCCAGGCAGAGGTGGCGGATTTGGGGAGAGCAGCGGGGGAAGCCGCCCCTCTGGCAAAATCAAGCGGGGCAAAACTATCTTTTCGCCCCCCCCCCCCCCCATCTTCCGTAGTCGAAAATGACATATCCTTTACCATATATGGTAAAAATGATGAGCATTGCAAAAAGTTAAAAAAGAAAAGAAAAATATACTTCATATGCCAGTAAAATATTGTAGCTTGTCCTTGAGACAAAAGTGACGCAAATCAATATTTGGCTACTGAAAATGGGTCTTGTTTTCTGGTAGCTATTACATTGCAATTGTATGTTACCCTAACTTAATTTCCGGGCTCTGGCATCCGTGATAGATCGCCACTCTAAATCACGATATATCATCATCATCACCTTTAATTTTCCTTCAAATCCTTCAACCTATGTGTTTAATATATATGACTACGTGAACTGAATCAGGGACGTAGGCCACGGGAGCCATGCCCCCCCCCCCCCCCCCTCCTGAGCGATCCAGTTTACACTATGTAGATGAAATGGGATTCCGTCAAGCCACAACCCGTGCACTGCGGGGGTTGATTCCGTGCACTGCGGGGGTTGATTCCGTGCACTGCGGGGGTTGATTCCGTGCACTGCGGGGGGTTGATTCCGTGCACTGCGGGGGGTTGATTCCGTGCACTGCGGGGGTTGATTCCGTGCACTGCGGGGGGTTGATTCCGTGCACTGCGGGGGGTTGATTCCGTGCACTGCGGGGGTTGATTCCGTGCACTGCGGGGGTTGATTCCGTGCACTGCGGGGGATTGATGAGTTTTCAGTACCAGTGGCTGCAGAAAGCCCGCATGTTTCAACCCGCATGTTTGTTGGGTTTATAACTGCTTTTTCTGAGGTTCTTTCAGCTTTTTATGAGATTCATCAATTAATCAATTGATGAAATCCAGAACACTTGGTGTGATTCGTTGCTTAAATAAATGAGTAAAGATTGTTCCGGTTTTCAGAAACCAACGAAGTTACCGCTCTAAATTGGACGATCTCAGCGGGACGGAGCGACGATGAATTAAGGCCTGTCTATGCTTTTGGCATTTTATTGCATTTGTTATCATAATATTATATTTCTTTGTCATTAATATCTTCAATTTTGCCCTAACTAAGTGTCAATTGCGTATTTGATTTCATCAAAGCTGATTATCTAGTATACTTGTTAGCCTCTTTTGGGGCGTTTTCGGTACATTTTGTAGAAGGAACTAACGCAACCCAAAATTGCCAGATTTGCTCAAGAATTTGAATATTCAAAACAAACTAGCGGGAAATATTGAATTGTAAGAGCATATACTTATACATTAATTCATAAAATTGCGATTGATACCAAAAATCACCGGGAAAAGCCGTGTTCTTACGAGCTATAGACCCATTTACCCCAAACGCCCAATCGCCCCAAATGCCCCAAACGCCCCAAACGCCCCAATCGCCCGAAACGCAAAATCCTTCATGAAAACGGCTATAGCGTTCTTCCTTTAAACCGCATTTCAACGGAAATCCCTTCCTCGCAAAATGATAAAAAACGAAATTGCTAATTATCATTAATTCTTGCTTTCAAAAGTGAATATGACTGCCAATATGAATGGACTCATTCATCTAGTTTTCATTGAAATAAGCAATTATTCCTGAAAACCATGTCGTTGCAAAATATGACCATTTCCCGAGCCAGCTACTTCCGGGATTCGAGCAAGATGGCGTTGCACAAACGCCCCAGCCATCACCAGAGCTAGTTTAAGATGAAATTGTTAATTTTAAGTAAACTATGGTGTTATCACAAAATTGGAATTTTCAAAAAAATGCATTAATTCATAAAGTTTTGATTGATACAAAAAATTACCGGGAAAATCCGCGTTCTTACAAGCTATAGACCCAATCGTCCCAAACGCCCCAAACGCCCCAATCGCCCCAAACGCAAAATCCTTCGTGAAAACGGCTAATGAATATCCTTACTATCTGATCTCAAAGTGATGATTGTCCTCTTATGAAAAGTCGTGTCAGTGCGGATGAGACTGCCTAAGTGATGACGTCGATGGCGATGGTGGTGGCGATCAGTGGCGCACGCAGGATTCCATTTCCGGGGGGTCAGAGCCCTAAGAGCGGGCCCCTTGTGTGCGGGCCTCCACACGTTTTTTTAAAGAAAACTGCGCGGATTTCGGGCGCTTGTTTTTGAGCGGGCTTCTTACAGCATGAGATCTGAGACATGCTAATTATCTTGTCAATGTCGTGTAAGGTGACTGCGTGTGCTACTGATGTGCGAATTTTAGTTGCGTGTGCTACTGATGTGCGGTACAACTGTCGAAAGTTGACGAAATGAGGTCAATGACAACACTCAATAGTGGTGACTGGTGAACCGATACGGCATTTTCGTAGCAGGTATGTGTGATCAGTTGGCGCGATACATGGCTGATTTTTACAACATACAGCATCGCAACAAATGTGGAGACGGTCTCGCACATGACTTGGGAATGCATAACCAACGGCCTGGTGTCAACCAGTTGCTGCATACCTGTCTGGAAGCTGCGCACAGGCTTTCCGGAGTTTGGTCAAAATGAGAGAAGCCCGGGGAACAGATCGCGCCAACAATTTCAAATATCATAATAACTAGGTTTTTTTTTCTCGGGAGATCTGCTACCCATTGTTTTAGGTGGGCTTGGATACTCAAAATCATCGGTCCCTAGGTACATCTCTAGTATTAACGATGAAACGTAGCATGTGCCAAATAGCGAAGCATTTTATTTAATCAGTGAAGTTGAGCGTTACAATATTATTTGGCTACGCCCAGTTTGAGATGCCTATGTACGCCTATGTTTGAGATGTTTATGCGCAAATTGTAGTGTAGATAGAAACTGCGTTTACACGGGACTTTATATTCTCTAGGCATGAATTAATTATCTCTTCGGAAATTGAAGCAATTTTAGAAATTGGGTCAAATTATGGCGCTTTTCCCCTCTCTAACCTCCCAAACTCATGTCCTCTACAGGTTTAAAGGTCTCAGCCTTTGGACGTCAAAGTCCCCTATAAACTACGCTAGCCTACGTTCGCGAACGGAATAGGAATTAACCCTGGAGGCGCTCGGGGGCGGGGGCGATTTTTTGCCCCCCCCCCCCCCACTCTGTGGTTTTTCCGCCATAATCAGAAAACGCACAGAGATATCGACTTGAAACTTTCCGCAACTTGCAATGAATAGCTAAGCCACGTTTTGGTCACACAAAAATGGGTCCCGGCCAGGTCAGATCAGGTCACTAGGTCAGGTCAAATGACATGACCACCAAACAACTTCTAGGTAGCACCACCGGCACAGTGGTTAATCGAGCGACATGAAACTCATGACACGTCATGAGGTCATTCGGTACTACAATATCTCAGATTTTATATATCGGTGACCTAAGGTCAAGTTATAATCGTGACCTTTTCAATATAACCTCTTCAATGTAATGTAACTATGAAGAAAAACAAAAACGCATATTTCTCAGTAGTAAAGGGATAAATTTAGTTCATGTTTGCTCTAGCCACTAGTTTTGGCCAGAGACTAGAACTGACCGGGCCCCATATCACGCCTCTGTCAGCACCGGGGCCCTGCCTTGATCTAACAGGAACGGCCCCTACCAGTAACGGGCCCGTATTAAAAAATGTAAGGAGCGGGCCCTGTTGTGACCGGGCTCTCGTCCTGACCAGGCCCCGTATCACGCCTTTGCCAGCACCGGGCCCTGCCTCGATCGGACCTGACCAAGACCGGGCCCCTACCAGAAACGGGCCCGTATCAAGAAAATCCAAGGACCGGGCCCTGTTGTGACCGGGCCTTCGTTTTGACTGGGCCCATATCACGTATTTGCCAGCACCGGGCCCCTGACTGGGCCCCTGCCTCGATCGGGCCTGATCAAGACCGGGCCCCTACCAGGAACGGGCCCGTGCCGCCAGAACGTGACCGTATCAAGAATTTGCCAGGACTGGGCCCTGTCGTGACGGCCGACGGGGCCCTCGTCCTGACCGGGCCCCATATCACGCCGTTGTTAGCACCGGACCCCTGCCTCAATCGGGCCTAACCAAACTGGGCCCCTACCAGGAGCGGGCCCGTATCAAGGATCTGCAAGAACCGGACCCTGTTGTGACCGGGCTCTCGTCCTGACCGGACCCCATATCACGCTTTTACCAGCACCGGGCCCCTGCATCGATCGGGCCTGACCAAGACCGGGCCCTACCAGGAACGGGCCCATATCAACAACTTGCAAGGACCGGGCCCCGTTGTGACCGGGCCCTCGACCTGACCCCATATCACGCATCTGCCAGGACCGGGCCCTATCTTGATCGGGTCCCTACCAGGAGCGGGCCCCTACCAGGAACAGGCCCCTACCAGGAACGGGCCCCAATCAGGAAGGGGCCCGTATCAAATAATTTGCTAGGATCCGGGCCCTCGTCCTGACCGGGCCCCATATGACGCCTTTGCCAGCACCGGGCCCCTGCCTCGATTGGACCTGACCAAGACCGGGCCCCTACCAGAAAGGGGCCCCTATCAATAATATGCAAGGACCGGGCCCTGTTGAGACCCGGCCCTCGTCTTAACGGGGTCAATGCCACGCCTTTGCCAGCACCGGGCCCCTGCCTCGATCGGGCCTGATCTAGACCGGGCCCCTACCAGGAGCCGGCCCGTATCAAGAATATGCAAGGACCGGGCCCTCGTCCTGACCGGGCCCCATATCACGCCTTTGCCAGCACCGGGCTCCTGCCTCGATCAGGCCTTACCAAGACCGGGCCCCTGCCAGGTATGGGCCAGAATACGGGTCCTTTCGAGCGGGGCCCCTCAGAAATTTCGGGGGGGGTGGTCATCTGACCCCTTTGACCCCCCCCCCCCCCCTTCCCTGCGTACGCCACTGATGGTGATGATGATGGTGGCGATGATAATGGTCTGGATCTGGATCACGAGACAGCGTCTTTGAACAGTGAGCGGTCCATCGCTGTAATGCAGATCCGCTAAAGTAAAGATTCCAGGTGGATTGTCATAGTTCATCAGCCATGACCGCCCATCGCACCAGGACCACAGCAGGACCGCACCAGGACCACACCAGGACCGCACCAGGACTGCACCAGGACCGCACTAGGACCGCACCAGGACCACACCAGGACTGCACCAGGACCGCACCAGGACCGCACCAGGACCACACCAGGACCGCACCAGGACTGCACCAGGACCGCACCAGGACCGCACCAGGACCACACCAGGACCGCACCAGGACTGCACCAGGACCGCACCAGGACTGCACCAAGACCACACCAGGACTACACCAGGACCGCGCCAGGACCGCACCAAGACCACACCAGGACCACAGCAGAATCGCACCAGGACCACACCAGGACCGCACCAGGACTGCACCAGGACCGCACCAGGACCGCACCAAGACCACACCAGGACCGCACCAAGACCACACCAGGACTACACCAGGACCGCACCAGGACCGCGCCAGGACCGCACCAGTACCACACCAATACCGCACCAGGACCGCACCAAGACCACACCAGGACTACATCAAGACCGCACCAGGACTACACCAGGACCGCACCAGGACCGCGCCAGGACCACACCAAGACCACACCAGGACTACATCAGGACCGCACCAGGACCGCACCAGGATCGCACCAGTACCACACCAAT
>JAXIVJ010010430.1:0-47212 GCA_036785665.1 Chirona hameri
CTATCGAATTATACGTAGAAAATAAATCATAAAACATGTGTTGCATGACTTCGTAGATATTTTGAGCATAGTGACCTTTTGTGACCTGACCTTGACCTCTTGGCCCACAATCTCACTTTAGCTCATGCGGGATATTTATCATACCTTTGGCAGCACTAGCACAAATATGGCCCATAAACTCAAATACGCCGATTTTGACCTTCGACCTGACCGTGACCTGACATTTGAACCCAATTTAACCTTTGTGAGCATGCTTTAGATTCGTCTCATTGAGAGATTTCGATTGCCGCCTTGCGCATCTCGCTGCGATCACTGGTTCGGAAGATAACCAGGGGCGTTTAACCCCCCCCCCCCCCCCGTCAATGGCGTTCTACTGAGACCCCAGTCAATGCCGGGTTAAATCATTTCCGGAATATTTATAATTTCAATATTCTTTGAACAATTGCTCCTTAGCGGCAGAGTAGGGGAGATCGGGGGTTGTTGGATTAGGAACGTCGCCACACAATTTGGATTGGGTGGGGGCAACCGCTGAGTCGAGATTGTGTTCAGTAAACAAAATTATGGAAGAAAAATGACGAATGCGGAATGACCTCAGGGTGAATAGATTTTACCTCGTGGAGGTTACAGGATAAAACTACCACATGGATCTTTGCATTGGCGGATCCAGAACGGGAGTTTTTTTTTGGGGGGGGGATTAAATAAAAGTATCACACAATTCTGAAAACGCATCGGATTTGGCTTGCTTATGCATTGATAGCTGATTTAAAACTAACTTTCCTTAGTAAAGGTTGCTTAGATTTTCTTCTATATCAGGAAATGTGTCAATCTTGCGCCGATTTCAGGCGGTTTGAGGAGGGGGGGGGGGGTAATTGCGCATTTTGACCAACCGTAGATCCGCCACTGGATCTTTGTATTTTGCAAAAGATGCGGGACTCTGGTGAAAATTGCCCAAAATTTACCCATTTCCTTTGGATTTATATGCATTTTCATGTTTCCCCAATGACTTATAATTGGGAGGTCACAAAATAGACTTCACTTTAGGTCACCGTTTAAAATCATCCGAAATAGCAGAATTGTAAGTGTGTATGACCTGATTCAATCTCGTGAGTATCTAACTGATCAGTCAAACAATGTGGCTGCGGCACGACCTTACATTTTTTTTAGGTGGGATCACTAGACTTGACTTGTGACGTGACCTGAGGAGACCCGAGGTAAACAAATTAACAGGATTTAGGCAATTGATAGGCAAGCAGTTGTAACAAAAATGGCGGAGCGAAATGGCGTAGTTTTCCGCTATTTCCAAAAAACCTAAGGGGGAGTTTGTTTTGTTAAATTTTAGGCATTTCGGTTAAGGGGGAGGGTAGCAGGGGTGTAGGTTCCTATTCAGTTGGGGGTCGTCAGCCCCCCCCCCCCCCCCCCCAACTGGGGTTTCAGCCCCCCAACTTTGACGAGGAAGTGGGTCAAATCCGGGGAGAAATCTGTATTTTGTGGATTTCGATGGTACTTTAAGCGATTTTTTTCCAGCTCAGCCCCCCCCCCCCCCCCCCCCCAACTTGTTTGGAGAAGCTACGCCCCTGCACTGGCGGATTCAGAAGGCGGACATCAGGGGCAAATCCCCCCTCACAGGAATCGGGGGGGGGCATGCAATACAAGTATGCCCCCTCCCCCTGCGCCTTCCCTGCACTGAACGTGAAAAACAATGATCTTAGGAGAAAAAACATGAAATCGGAAGCTTTTTGCTTCTCTCAAGTGATTGAATTTGAAGTTTTTATGTATCCTTTGCTTTCAATGAGAGACAAAACAGCGCACCTGATGCAATTCAAGCAGCCCCGGTGACACGCGCCCTGCTGGGGGGGGGGGGCAGATTCTGCCCCCTCCCGGATTGTCTCAATAAATGTAAAACTGTGATAGATATCCACGTGAAACTTTCACTACCTTATACTGCATCAATTCTACGTCTTCTCGACAAATTTCAATGAAATTAATGCAGTATTTTGGGAGATAATAACGTTTTAATGACGTCATGTCATGCCATTTTTGGTGGAAAAACAATGAATGTTTGCAAAAATTTAAAAAAATAGAGTTTCAAAGCAAATTGCAAATAAAAACGTCAAACGAAAGTAAATGACATTCTATTCCAAATGGCTATATCCGATTTGTGAGGGAAAAAAAATACCCCGCAAAATATCTATTTTTTCTCGGAAAAATGTCCACATTTTGTGATTTCGAAAAGTGATTTATTAAGCTCGAATACCAAAATAAGGTGACCGGCCCAAATCCGCAGAGGAAAACAATGGGGGTACCTTTTTGCCACAAAAAGATGCCACAAAAATGTTTTGCCCCCTAGTGGTTTTCCCTTAAAATAGGCCCTGCCTTGCCAGAGACTACCGCCGCGGGGCCCGCCGGCCGTTCCGGCGGCGGCCTGGTGGTTCGAAATGTCGGGCCTGAATGCAAACTCTGGTACAGCTAACTAATTGTGATGTATCGTTAAAATGGTGTTTATAGAAATGTTTCCAATACAATTGATGTACCAATGAACTTTAAATATTATTTCCATTCGAATACACAAAATTGTATTAGATATATTTCAGGGGCTATTTTAAGGGAAAACCACTGGGTGCAAAACATTTTTGGGGCAACTTTTTGGGGCAAAAGGTACCCCCATATTTTCCACCGCGGATTTCGGCCGGTCACCTTAGTTTAGTGTTCGAGCTTAAGAAATCACTATTCGAATTTACACACAAAAAATGTGGACATTTTTCCGATACAAAAACAAATGGGGGGTCAACAGACAAAAAATCACAAATCCGAGATAGCCATTTGGAAGAGAATGTCATTTCCTTTCTATTGACGTTTTTATTTGCAATTTGCTTTGAAAATCTATTTTTTACCATTTCTCAAACATTTTTTCCCACTCAAATTGTCATGACATGACGTCATTAAAACGTTATTATCTCCCAAAATACTGCATTCATTTCATTGAAATTTGGTAACAAGACGATGAATTGATGCAGTATAAAGTATTGGAAGTTTCACGTTGATATCTATGACAGTTGTAAAGTTATTGAGAAAATCCGGGAGGGGGCAGAATCTGCCCCCCCCCCCCCCCCACTCCCAGCAGGGCGCGTGTCACCGGGGCTGCTTGAATTGCATTAGGTGCGCTGTTTTGTCTATCATTGAACGCAATAGATACATACAAACTTCAAATTCAATCACTTGAGAGCAGAAAAAACTTCTGATTTCATGAAGTTTTTCCCTAAGAACATTGCTTTTCACGTTCAGTGCAAGGAACGCGCAGGGGGGGGGCATACATGGGGCATGCATGCCCCCCCCCCCAGATTCCTGTGCGGGGGGGGGGGCATTTGCCCCTCATTTCCGCCCCCTGGATCTGCCAGTGGGGATCCAAGGGGCGGACATACCCGCCCCCTTAGTTTTTGTTTTGGAAATAGTGGAACACGACGCCATTTCGCTACGCCATTTTTGTTACAACTGCTTGCCTATGAATTGCCCAAATCCTGTTAATTTGTTTACCTCGGGTCTCCTCAGGTCACGTCCCAAGTCAAGTCTAGTGATCCCACCTCCAAAAATGTAAGGTCGTGCCGCAGCCACATTGTTTGACTGATCAGTTAGATACTCACAGGATTCAATCAGGTCATAAGCACCTACAATTCTGCTATTTCGGGTGATTTTACATCGGTGACCTAGGGTGAAGTCTATTTTGTGACCTCCCAATTATAAGTCATTGGGGAAACATGAAAATGCATATAAATCCAAAGCAAATGGCTAAATTTGCCCAATTTTCACCGGAGTCCCCCATCTTTTGCAAAATACAAAGATCCAGTGGCGGAACTACGGTTGGGCAAAATGGGCAATTGCCCCCCCCCCCCAAACCGCCTGAAATCGGCGCAAGATTGACACATTTCCTGATATAGAAGAAAATCTAAGCAACCTTTACTAAGGAACGTTAGCTTTAACCCTCGCCCGGGTAGGGCAAAATCAATACGTGTTCGGGTGGGGAGTGCGACCCTTCCCCACTTAGCGTTTCGCCCCTAATTGAGCTAGAGCTTCGATTAAAAACGAGCGTGTTGCTTGTGACGAGAGGAAGCCGCTGATATCCAATTTTAAGGTATTGGGACATTAGGTGACCTCTGAGGTCATGTCAATGACCCAAAAGTCATAAAAATTGTAAATGCGTATAATTTGAATTTTATCGAGCTAGAATCGTGAATGAGCATATCATAATGATTAATGGGTGCCAAATTTGAAATCAGCAGCACACAATGTCCTAGAAACTGCCAAATTACATAAAGGTCAGGTCAGGTCATCTGAGGTCAGTGGGCTCGGTTGACCTGTGGAAGCCGATGACCCCAGTGGAACATATAATTATGTAAAATGGATCCCAAATTTGAAATCAGCGTCACAAACTGTCCCAGAAACCGTCAGAAGCCAAACAAAAGTCATCTGAGGTCATCGGAGGTCAATGACCTCGGTTGACTTTTGGAAAAGTCAATCGAGGTCACAACCTCAGTGGAAACCACAACTGTCACCTGAAAGCACCTGTGCATATGCTCCTGAACAACAAACACTCGGAAACTGCACAAGTTACCAGCATCGATACTATGGGACGCCAGTTGCGCATGACATGACCTTGAGAAACAGGTCATAGGTCACCGGTCATGTGGGTTAGAGCACCAACATTAGAGTATGTGTCAAATTGTTCAACAGTAGGGTACTGCAAGTTTCATCGTAATCGGTTGGGAACTACGCAAGTTATTTCTGAAAAACCGAGGGGGTGGCCAGGAACGTAGGAACGTCACGAAAAGTGTGGGGGGTAGTGAAACTGTGATCCAGTTTTTAGAGTACCCCCCTATGGAAGATTTATTTGCATATTTGGGCAGTTCTCGTCTTGGCGAACCTTTTGCCATCAAAAACTTTTATCACCAAGCAAAAATAAAGATTTTAGCCCCAAAAATGGCCGAAAAGTGAGGGGGCCATGCCCACCCCCTCCTGTTCCTACGCCAATGGGGTGGCATCCACCCCCCCCCCCCCCTCTCTACCCGGGCGAGGGTTAAATCAGCTATCAATTCATAAGCAAGCCAAATCCAATGCATTTTCAGAATTGTGTGATACTTTTTTTAAATCCCCCCCCCCAACACCACCACCAAGCCACCCGTTCTGGATCCGCCAATGCAAAGATCCATGTGGTATTTGTATCCTGTGATCTCCATGAGGTAAACTGTATTCACCCTGAGGTCATTCCGCATTCGTCATTTTTATTCCATAACTTTTGTTTTACTGAACCATAAGGCGCCGTCGGCCGTAGTTGGCGATGAACGAGCGAACGCGAAATA
The DNA here is from genome assembly GCA_036785665.1 of Chirona hameri. Taxonomy (NCBI): domain Eukaryota; kingdom Metazoa; phylum Arthropoda; class Thecostraca; order Balanomorpha; family Balanidae; genus Chirona; species Chirona hameri. The sequence goes on from JAXIVJ010010430.1 coordinate 5,352, forward strand.
TGGTGAAATCCAACTCGATCAGGGAAGTAGTTTCTGAGACAAAAATACGTGGTGCACACGTGCGCACTTGTAGAAGCACCTGACTTGTGGGAAAGTGGCGGCTGAGAGATCCCTAACCACACACCAAATTTGAACACAATCGGCTCAGCAGTTGCCCCCACCCACTCAAAATTGTGTGGCGACGTTCCTGATCCAACAACCCCGATCTCCCCCACTCTGCCGCTAATGAGAAATTGTTCAAAGGATATTGCAATTCGAGATATTCCGTAAATAATTTAAAGATACTTATTTTGGCTGGGAAATACTAAAGCTTAGGAATATCCAATGTACTTTAATTGAGGTAGGGGCGTAATGATTCAGTCACGTGACTTCCCAGCGCACGTGCAACCGATCGCCGGGATCCTCCAGTGTGGTTGGGCCCAAGGAATCTCAGTCAGCTGATACTCCCATTGCTTTAACATGGAGATTTTGCAATGCTTTTTAGGGAAAAGACATTTAGGTACTAAATGACTTCGCAGGTGGATTCATGACCCGGGTATGGATAGAAGATAGAACAAGGTATTTTTTATCACCCGGCAGTAGCTTTTCCCGTCTTATATTCCTCACCAGACGGTCTCAATCACAGCCCACAAATCGCACGCGTTCGAATGGAGCGGTTATGGAGGTGGTATCCGTGGCGGTGGGTGGTATTTTCGGATGGAGGGGGGGGGGAACAAACCCAGGGGCCCCCTCGATCAAAGCGGCCCCCTCTCACGGTAACCCCCCCCCCCCCTTAAACAATGGCGCGAAATGGTATCTCCTCGGATTTAGGCCAATATATTTTGCAGGGCCCCTAAATAGTCGCAAAAAAACGTCGGACAGGCCCATGTTGAAGTCTCAGGCCTTCCGAGGGCCCCTCAGGCCTACCAAGGGCCCCATCAGGCCATACTGAGGGTCCCATCAGGCCTACCGAGGGCCCCTCAGGCTCACCAAGGGCCCCTCAGGCCTACCGAGGGCCCCTCATGCCCACCGAAGGCCCCCTCAGGCCTACCGAGGGACCCCTCAGGCCTACCGAGGGCCCCATCAGGCCATACCGAGGGTCCCATCAGGCCTACCGAGGGCCCCTCATGCCTACCGAAGGCCCCTCCGGCTACCGAGGGTCCCCTCAGGCCGACTACAGGCCTACTGTCGGCCTTAGAGGGCCCCTCAGACTGGCTGGGGCACCTCGGGGCCTTCGGTCAACTAATTGAAGGATCCCTCTGACAAATGTATGTGTTGGGGGGGGGGGGGGAAATCATGTTCCCCACCACTACTTCTTGAGTGAGGGGAAGCTTATTAAAAAGAAATGCGTCAACCGAGCCGCCCAAGACTAACTTAAGTAACTTTGATCGCCTGAACTATTGCCCTCTGACGTCACGTCCAATCGGAGAGCAGAATTGCAAATTACGTAAATATACTTAATTAATTTAAAAACTAATAATCCGGAGGAATTTATAGTGAAGTGTCAATCTAAAAAAATCTGTTTTAATAATTTGCTTTTCATCAAACACATAAAAGTAGTGAGTTAGGTACCCTGCAACTAGTCCATTATTTGTTTGTCAGAAATGGCGGTAGCTAATGCGCCAGTTCACTAGACAATGCGCCAGTTTACTAGACAAACCCGGGCCTCCAATCAGATTCCTCCATTTGGTCACATGTACTCTTGCCACCCACCTGGAAATATCATGACATTTGCATTGGATTTGTTTGTATACATTTATCACCAGGTAAGCATATTTTATTTTAATTGAATACCGATCAAGCGAAAAATGACATGGAAATACTGAGATCAGGGTGGGCAACATTTCTTGATTGGGGGGGGGGCAAAACGGCTCACTGGGGGGGGGGCATCCCCCCCCCCCAGTTAACATGTTAAAATAGGCCCTGGCTGGGGGGGGAGCAAAATCTGCCCTCCCTCACGGATGTTCTCAATAACTTCAAAACAATGATAGATATCAGCGTCAAACTTTCAGTACCTTATGCTTCATCAATTCTACGTCTTGTCACCAAATTTCAATGAAATTGATGCGGTATTTTGGTAAATAATTACGTTTTATTGACGTCATGGCATGCCATTTTTGGTGGAAATACGATAAATGTTTGAACAATCGTAGAAAATCGAGTTTTGAAGCAAATTGAAGAGAAAAAATTTAGAAAAGAAAGGAAATGGCATTCTCTTGAAAATGGCGATCACGGATTTACGAAATTTTGTGTTCTGACCCAAAAATAAAAAAAAATAAAAAGGATTTTTTTTTTTTTGGGGGGGGGGGGGGAATCCCCAAAATCATTTTTGTTGTGAATTTGAAAAAGTGAATTTCTTAAGCTCGAATACCAAAAATAAGGTGACCGGCCCAACTCCTTGGAGGAAAAAAATGGGATAACTTTTGCCACAAAAAGATCTCCCCCCCCGTCCCCACGGAAAGAGGCTGGATCCGCCAGCGTGTGTCAGCATCTAATAATAATAGTAATTAGGCGATGGGAAGTTGTCCTTACATCAACATCCGTGTCGTGCCGGGACCCACTAGCGGATCTAGGGTTCGAGAATGGGGGGGGGGCTAAAAATTTTGCTCCGAGATCCCTAACCACACACCAAATTTCAACACAATCGGTTCAGCAGTTGCCCCCACCCACTCAAAATTGTGTGGCGACATTCCTGATCCAACAACCCCCGATCTCCCCCACTCAGCCGCTAATGAGCAATTGTTCAAAGGATATTGCAATTCGAGATACTCCGGAAATAATTTAAAGATACTTATTTTGGCTGGGAAATACTAAAACTTAGGAATATCATGGCATTTGCATTGGATTTGTATACATTTATCACCAGGTAAGCATATTCTATTTTAATTGAATACCTATGAAGCGAAAAATGACATGGAAATACTGAAATCAGTGTGGTTCAGCGGACCGCAGGTGCCTCCGGCGTGCAGCGCACGTGCGCTACAGCAGCAGTGTCTGTTTTCTCAATACGGGAGCCGGCGGCCGGCAGTCGGAAGCTGAGCGGGGCGGACGGCGGTATGTGCAGCGTGAGGCCCGAGCCACTCTACTGTTTTTGATATCAATACAGTCTTTAAACGTCGCAAGCACAAGCTATTTCGGCCTTAATGGAGACCGTTGCGAGCCCTGGAGCAGTGGAGGCTGTCGTGAGCCCTGGAGCAGTGGAGGCCGCCGCCAGCCCTGGAGCAATGGAGGCGATCGCCAGTCCTGGAGTGGTAATGGCCGCCGCACAGCGTCCCGCTTTTGACGCTCGGCTGATTGCCGAATACGACGGGTCGGCAGACGTCGTTGAGTGGTTTGAGCGGGCCAAGATGCTGTGTGCGCTCCGTGGTGTCGCCGCAGAGACGGTGCTTCCGCTGCGCCTTACTGGCGGCGCATTTGCAGTGTGGTCGCAGATGCCGGTCGCCAGTCGCAGCTCTCTGGAGGCCACGCGCGACGCGCTGTACGACGCGTTCGCCCTAGACCAGCACGCGGCGTACGAGGCCTTCACTAGCCGCCACCTCAGGGTGGGCGAGTCCGCCGATGTATTCTTGGCCGACCTTCGGCGTCTCGCAGTGCTATTTGGCGGTATCCCGGAGCGAGCACTCGTCTGCGCGTTCATCGCTGGGCTGCCGGAGTCGGTGCGACAGACCATCCGTGCTGAGTCCAGAGCCGAGAGACTGGACTTGGCCAGCGTCCTGTCACGCGCCCGCGCCGTGCTCAGTGACGAGCGTGTTACGGCAGTGGCCGCGGGGAGGCGAGCCCAGGCGCCACCGCGTGACGGGGCGCATCGCGGCCAGCCGCCACCGAGTCATCCGTCACGAGACCAGCCGACACGGGGATCACGGTGGCCACGACGCTGCTGGAACTGTGGAGAGCTGGGCCACATCTCCGTCTCCTGTCCCCAGCAGTCGGGAAACGGTGCAGGAGATGGCGTGCCAGCGCCGGCGTCGTCTCCGGTGCAGCACTGAGCGGCGCCCTGCCCGTGGTCGAACTGCGAGTGGACGGTCGGCAGTGTCGCGCGCTAGTGGACACCGGCTGCACGGACACGATTGTGTACGCGCCATGTTGTGAGCGCTGGCGCCAGCGGCAGATCGTGGTGACCACGATCAGTGGAGAACCGTTCCGGTGCAGCGGTGTCGGCAGCGTCAGTGTGGAGACTCCGGCCGGCCGGCGGGCCACACTTGATGTGCTGGTGGTGGATGAGCGGCCGATGGGGGTCGAGATGGTACTCGGCATTTCCGGCATCTCCACCCTGGGAGGCGTCAGCGTGCAGTCACCGACTGATGTACGCTTCTGTGGTGCTGCGGTGTGCCCGCCGCTCGAGGTGGATGCGGCTGACTTTAGAGCGCGGTTTGACGCGGCGGAACGAGCATGGACAGTGGCGTGGAAGTGGGCGGACGGTGGGGGGCCCGAGTGTCTCGGCAACAGGGTCGAGCAGTACGCCGTGCCGCCAGCCGCGCGTCAAGAGTTTGACGAGGAGCTGGACGAGTGGATCACCAGCGGTTGGCTGGTGCCCTACGACGAGGCGCAGCACGGGCCGCCACGCGGACTGGTGCCGTTGATGGCGGTGCAGCAGAGAAACAAGGCCAAAGTGAGACCAGTGCTCGACTATCGTGAGCTCAACAGCCACGTCACTGCTCACACCGCGGACTCCGACGTGTGCGCAGACCAGTTGCGCAAGTGGCGGAAGCACGGATCGCGCGTCGCCGTCGTAGATCTGAAGAAGGCCTACCTTCAGCTACGTGTGGAGCAGCAGCTGTGGCCTTTTCAGACAGTGGTGGTGCGCGGTCAGCGTTACTGTCTGACCAGGCTGGGATTCGGGCTGAACGTGGCTCCGCTGGTTATGAAGACGGTCGTCCGTGCTGTGTTGTCACAGGACCCAGCGATAGAGCGGGCGGTGCTGGCGTATGTGGACGACTTGCTTGTCAACGAGGATGTCGCCAGTGCCGAGAGTGTAGTGCAACACTTCGCCAAGTACGGTCTGGCGTGCAAGCCGCCGGAGCGAGCGGCCAGCGGAGCCCGGCTCCTGGGCCTGCGAGTCCAGGCAGATGACGGAGAGTTGCGGTGGGTGCGGGACAACGCTGTGGACGCGCCGCCAGCGCGTGTGACTCGCCGAACCGTGTTCGCGTGGTGTGGGCGACTGGTGGCCCATTTGCCCGTGTGCGGATGGCTCCGGCCCGCGGTGGCATGGATCAAGCGGCGCGTGAACGAGCTGACGCAGGGTTGGGATGACGTCACCGAGGAGGCGGCGCTGCGTGCGCAGATGGACAGCGTTGCGAGTCGCCTAGTCAGTGACGATCCAGTTCGAGGCGTATGGTGCGTGGAGGGCGATGGTGTAGTCGTCTGGACTGACGCGAGCTCGCTGGCCACGGGGGTTGTCCTGGAGACGTCAGGCGGTGACGTCATCGAGGATGCGTGCTGGCTCAGGCGCGATGAGGCCATGCACATCAACATGGCCGAGCTGGATGCGGCCATCCGAGGTGTAAGCCTGGCCGTCGCCTGGGGTGCGCGGACAATTGACCTCCGCACGGACTCGGTGACGGTGTCCCGCTGGATTGATGACGCGATCAGTGGTCGCGCGCGCCTCCGTACCAAGGCGCACGGCGAGCTGTTAATCCGGCGTCGCGTCGAGATCATCCGTCAGCTGGTCAGCGAGCTGCAGCTCAACTTGTCTGTGGCGCTCGTGCGATCGGCGGAGAACCGCTCCGACGCGCTGACGCGCGTGCCCAAGGAGTGGCTTCGCGATAAGCCGCCGGCTGTGAGCGCGGCCGCCGCCTGTGAGCTGCCAGCTGTGAGTGCAGCCGCCATCGGTGTGCCGCCAACTGTGAGTGCGGCCGCCGTCTGTGAGCCGCCAGCTGTGAGTGCAGCCGCCGTCGGTGCGGAGAGCATTGCCGAAGTACACAAGCGAGCCGGTCACCCGGGTGTTCGAAGGACGCTGTACTTTGCTCGCCGGTGTATCGGTCATGTGACCCGAGCGCAAGTGCGCGCTGTGGTGGCGAATTGCGATGTGTGCCGAGCGATCGACCCGGCCCCAGTCAAGTGGCGGCACGGGTCACTAGCGGTGCCACAAACATGGTGGAGACTAGCCATTGACGTTACACACCACGAGGGTCAGTCGTACCTCAGCGTGATTGACTGTGGACCGTCGCGGTTCGCTGTGTGGCGGTCACTGCGTCGACAGGATAGCTCGAGCATCGTCCAGCGGCTTGAGGAAATATTTTATGAGCGGGGGGCCCCGGTGGAGCTCCTATGTGACAACGATCCGGTCTTCCGCGGCCGACCGTTCGCCGTCCTCACCGCTCGCTGGGGGGTGACGGTGAGGTTCCGGGCGGCGCATGCGCCGAGCGGAAACGGAGTGATCGAGCGGAGTCACCGAACGGTGAAAGTTATCGCCGCTCGGAAACGGTGTGCCATCGCCGAGGCAGTGCACTTATATAATGTGACGCCGCGCGATGGCGAAGGGGCCGGCAGCGCACCGTTCTGCGGAGTGCATCGCTATGAGCCACGTGACTGTGTGCGGCTGGCAGCCGCTCCATCTGGGACGGTGGAGTGCGCCGAGGCCGGGGCGATGGAGCTCACTGCGGCGGAGCTGGGCGTGCACGCAGTCGGTGACGCGGTGTGGGTGAGGCGCCGCGGGACGCGGTGTACGGAGCCGTCTGGGCGGGGTACCGTCACGGCCGTGGTCTCCCCGCAGGTCGTGGAAGTGGACGGCATGCCGCGCCACGTTAGGGACCTGCGACGCAGGAACAGTGAGCAGCCACCTCAGAGTCCTGCACCTGACGATGACAGTGACGACCCGCTGTACGTGATGGAGTCTGTTCCTGTGCCCCATCCGACTGCTGATCAGTCGGACTTGTGTGATGCGCCACAGTGCGACAGCACGGTGTCAGATTCCCCCGCCGTGGCTCCTCGTCGGAGTCAGCGCCGCCGCCGGCCTCCGCGGCGAGATTGTTGTGTAGGGTGCGAGTGATCCTCATGATCAGGGGGAGGTGTGGTTCAGCGGACCGCAGGTGCCTCCGGCGTGCAGCGCACGTGCGCTACAGCAGCAGTGTCTGTTTTCTCAATACGGGAGCCGGCGGCCGGCAGTCGGAAGCTGAGCGGGGCGGACGGCGGTATGTGCAGCGTGAGGCCCGAGCCACTCTACTGTTTTTGATATCAATACAGTCTTTAAACGTCGCAAGCACAATCAGGGTGGGCAACATTTCTTGACTAGGGGGGCAGAAGGACTCACTGGGGGGGGGGCATTTGCCCCCCCCCCCCAGTTAACATGTTAAAATAGGCCCTGATATATTTCGTTTTCTTTTCAGATATTCTCCGATGTGATTACCATATCCTACTATATAGTTGTTGTTGTTGTTGTAGACCGGATTCCACCGGCGGTATATTTCGTTGAAAAAAAAGGAAGTTGAAATTCTAGAAGAAAATGAGAACTATTCCAAAAAGCATACCAGAAATAGTTCGTGTGGTAACATAGTTAGTTCATTATAGTTTGAACCAGGCGTGACGTAGCCATGGCAATCGCCAAAATTGAACCTACTCATTGATATAAATACTCGGCTGGACTCTCGGTCGGGACGCGGCCCGGTGGCGCGAGGAGCTGCCGCTCCCCTGTCTTTGCTTGTTCACTTGTTGCAATACATATACCTGCAGTGTAACGTTAATCGTTATTATTTACCATACCGGACCACGACAACGGGCAGTCACAAGGTGCCATGTTACCATGTCGTGCCCGAGCAACCTGACCGCTCCGACCAACGGTATATATTAATTATGTCTTGGTTGCTAATCCTTTATACTCGCTCTGCTTTTTTACAGTGGGTAACGATAACTATATGACCTAAATTCATAGAATTATTGCAATATGTCATGTTACATACAATGATTGTCCTGTTCGTGAAACATATTGTACAATAATGAATCTCGAAAATACAGCACGATTTGGGAGATGGCTGCCCATCTTCGAAAAATCTGTGTGGCCCCCCAGTGAAAATCCCTTACAGGATGATCTGTGTGCCATGCTGGCCATTTTAAATGAAATATGAATAGAACGCTAGCTGGAGACCTCTGGCGTCAGAAAGTGCGTCTTTTTCGGCCAAGTTCAGCAGCTGCTTAATTAAAGGAAATAGTTCACCTTCAACATGGGTTTTGAACTGAAATAGCAGTTTTGTAGCCCGTGTTGAGAAATCCTTATCTGGAACTTTTCTTGGCTGAAAAGACTCCAGCCGAAGATATTTGACTTTTTGGCGAAGGAATACGGCGCATATATGATGTACCGTACCGTCTAAGTGCCAGCACTGCCATGGACCATGCGCAGACCAATAACGCACACCATAAAATCAATCATTTACAACCTTCTGTCCTGAATTGGCGCGATGTAGGACCATTTTTAAACAGAAAAAAAGAAACTGTATTAAAAAATATAATAAAATCGTGTCCTGAAAAAATTCCGAAGGTGAACTATTTCCTTTAAAGGGAATAGGTCACCTTGAAAATTGTCTTGAAGTTCACCCATTAGGTGCATCTTGAGCTCAAAACTATGAATATGACTTTGGTTTGGACAACTGATGGATATATGTGGAGAAAGAAGTAAGTTTCTCTTTCTATTTCACGAGAAATCGTACGATAGCAGCTGGCGTTCTGGCTCCGCCCCTCTTCGCCTGACGCCAAGTACAGTCTCTGACAAGGGGCCGCCGCGCCGCCCGGGCGGCTGAGCGGATATTAACGAGGCGTTGTGACCAGAGACTACGTGCCAGAGAGTTTACCTGTCTCCGGCGGCGCGGCGGCGAGCGTTCATTCCCCGATCGTGGCCCGGAACAGCGGGATTGAAATCGGGCCCACTAGTCCTGTGTCGAAATTACTTAACGTAGAGAGGTAATGCTTTCACCACAAACCATTTTTAGATCTGCTCTACAAATCTGCTATCTCAGTCCAAAACCCCATGTTAAAGGTGAACTATTCCCTTTAACCCGCGCGGCGCTGGGGTCTCCATCCGAACGTGCGGTTCGGGGGGGGGGTAAATTTTACCCCCACCCTCGTATCTTCCGAACCAATAACCGCAGCGAGACGCGCAAGGCGGCGATCGAAAGCTCTCAGTGAGAAGAATCTAACGCATGCCCTAAATTATTAACATAAGGTCACATGTCAGGTCACGGTCAGGTCAAGTGTCAAAATTTAAGTATGTGGGTTTTTGGGCTATACTTTCCATCCAAAGCCTTGTATTGCAACTATTATCTCACAAAGTGCTCCCAAATGTATAATGCATCTCCCGCATAAGTAAAAGTGAAATTTTAAGCAAAGGTCAAGGTCAGGTCACAAAAGGTCACAGGTCTACGAAAACCATGCGACACATGTTGTATGGGTTATTTTACACGTATAATTCGATAGAAGCAGCCATTTCCACAGCCTGACACCATATAATCGCCCTCAGGTCAAGGTCAGGTCACAAATAAGGTCAACATTTGAAATTGATTAATCTAAATAAACATTGCATGTTTCTAGACCAGTTTTGTCTTCTAAATACAGTGGTGGAATTTATTTGTCTGTATCTGGTCAGTAAAAGCCAAAAAACGCAATTAAAAAAATGACGTCATGAGTTACTTATTCTTAGAGAGCCATAAGTCAGTCAAAAATAAAGAAATTGCATTGAAATTTGGTTTGAACATCCTTCATACTCGGCTCTCTAATATATCTTCCGGTTTTTTGAAAATTTTCAAAGAAAAAACTTTTGTGGAAATTCTTCCCCAAAAATAAGATTTTTGCATTTTTGGGGGGCAAAAACCTAAAATTTTGAACATCTGAGATAGCCATGTTAAAGACAATGTTATTTCCTTTCTTTTGACGCCTTTTATTTGCGATTTGCATCAACACGCTATTTTCTGCCTTTTTTGCAAACATTTAACGTTTTTTCACCAAAAATGACATGACATGACGTCACTAAAACGTCATTATCTCCTAAAAAAATTCACGAATTTCAACAAAATTATAACCCAAGATGTAGAATTGATGCACCATAAGGTACCGCAAGTTTCACTTCGATATCTGTCATAGTTTTCAAGTTATGGAGAAAGTCCGGGAGGGGGGGTAAAATTTACACACACATCCCCCAGCGCCGCGCGGGTTAAGGAGCAGCACATCAACTGTAACATCTCAGCGTCAGGTATTATCTCAAGGACTAATACCAGGTAGTATAAGTTGCTGGTCTGTCGCATCCACGCCCATTTGTCAAAAATCACACGTACAACTTCATGCAATGGAAAACATCTATAACTCCGTAGCGTAGAAAGCACCTATAACTCTGGAGACTAACGTATTTTCTTATAGCACGTTTTTTCACAGCGGGCTCGGCCGCCGTCGCCGTGCCGCCTCCAAGGCGCCGTCGCCCTCCAGGGATAAACAGTGCGGCCGGCTTTGCAGCGTCTCACGGGATTTGAGTGCACGGTCCACGTTCTAACTGGCACGCCTGGACGAGATCAGTCAGCTTTGCATTCCTTTGCACTCCTCACAGCGGGCTCTGCTTTACATCTGAGAAGCAACCCCGGTCCAGACTCACATTCTTCTGTCAATATTTTCGCTAATGTGGCACCAGGCCCTCCGACGCGACCCAGCTCGTTGCCCCGCCCCGGGACCCACTAGCGGATCTAGGGTTCGAGAATGGGGGGGGGGGCTAAAATTTTACTCCGAGATCTCTAACCACACACCAAATTTCAACACAATCGGTTCAGCAGTTGCCCCCACCCACTCAAAATTGTGTGGCGACATTCCTGATCCAACAACCCCCGATCTCCCCCACTCTGCCGCTAATGAGCAATTGTTCAAAGGATATTGAAATTCGAGATATTCCGGAAATAATTTAAAGATGCTTATTTTGGCTGGGAAATACTCAAACGTAAGAATATCATGGCATTTGCATTGGATTTGTATACATTTATCACCAGGTAAGCATATTTTATTTTAATTGAATACCTATGAAGCGAAAAATGACATGGAAATACTGAAATCAGGGTGGGCAACATTTCTTGACTAGTGGGGCAAAAGGACTCACTGGGGGGGGGGGAATTTGCCCCCCCCCCCCAGTTAACATGTTAAAATAGGCCCTGATATATTTCGTTTTCTTTTCAGGTATTCTCCGATGTGATTACCTTATCCTACTATATAGTTGAAATTCTAGAAGAAAATGGGAACTATTACAGACGGCCAGACAGACGGCCAGATAGATAGATAGATAGATAGATAGATAGATCGATAGATAGATAAATAGATAGATAGATAGATAGATAGATAGATAGATAGATAGATAGATAGATAGATAGATAGATAGATAGATAGATAGATAGATAGATAGATAGATAGATAGATAGATAGATAGATAGATAGATGGATAGATAGATAGATAGATAGATAGATAGATAGATAGATAGATAGATAGATAGATAGATAGATAGATAGATAGATATAGATAGATAGATAGATAGATAGATAGATAGATAGATAGATAGATAGATAGATCAGTCTCAGTGGCTACATTCATTTATATTAGAATAGTATTGCTGTAACCATGTTTTAATTATATATATATATATATATATATATATATATATATATATATATATATATATATATATATATATATATATATACATATACATATACATATACATATACATATACATATACATATACATATACATATACATATACATATACATATACATATACATATACATACACATATACATATACACATACACATATATACATATATATATATATATATATATATATATATATATATATATATATATATATATATATATATATATATATATATATATATATATATATATATATATAACATATCATTAAAACATGGTTACAGCAATACTATTTTAATATAAATGAATGTAGCCACTGAGACTGATCTATCTATCTATCTATCTATCTATCTATCTATCTATCTATCTATCTATCTATCTATCTATCTATCTATCTATCTATCTATCTATCTATCTATCTATCTATCTATCTATCTATCTATCTACGGCTCGCCAGACTGCGGCGGTCGGTGAGCGTTAGTCGCATCGCTCCCCCACTCTCAGGACGTCAGTCATGACCGACTGGAATGCTCCCCACGATAGCGCAGTTAGCGCTTCTCTACTCGACCCACCCCGACCGGGGTCCTCCCCCGCACCCGGGGACGGTAGCCGCTGTGTCCGGCTAAAGTCAATAATGCAGGACACCAAAACGGTCGCGGGAGCACGCCCCAGAAGGCCAGAGCGGCGGGGCTGCCGTGCGGGGTGGCGGGTTCACCGAGCCAAGGCGAGGAGCGGCGACCAGCAGACCGCTCCCGGCGCTGGGGTACTATTATCCCGCCGTGTAGGGCGCAAACCAACACCGGACCATGGCATCGGCAATCTGATCCCCGTGCGGGCGTGACCGCGCCCACGCCAACTGATCGAACCACCGAATCGAACCACGACTCAATCGAACCACGAACCACGACTTAACGGGAGGCAAACCAGACGAGCGTGTGTCACACACCCGGCCAACAACATCGCATCAGACGGCGATCCATCGGAGAAGACGACGCGCAGAAAACTGTCACTGGAGCTGTTAAATGTTCAGTCCCTTCTTCCAAAATTACCAGCCATTCGCACTGATGTTTCCCTTCGGTCTCCAGAAATGCTATGTTTTACTGAGACCAATCTGAAGTCAACGACGCCAGACCGATTTGTTACAATTCCAGGGTATCGCCTTTTTCGGCTGGACGGAAAAACAGGACGTAAAAAATCTGGAGGAGGGGTCGCAATATTTGTGAAGGAACATTTATCCGCCAATATAATTAAAGTGAAAACGACTGGATCATACTCTCATGTAGAGGCGCTCTGGGTCCAGGTGAAATTTGATAAAAAGAAAGCAGCCACTGAGGCTTGTATCTATCGACCACCTTAATCAAACCACGCTCAAATTCAAGAGGATTTCAACGATCTAGAGGAACAAATCCAACAAATAATTACGGCCTCTTCATCTCACCATATCATTTTAGCGGGTGATCTGAATTCAGACCCTCAAACAAATCCAGCAGCAAATGAAAGTCTTCGGGAATTAGAAAGGTACGGGCTGAACTGTGTAGTACGCGAACCTACCTTTTATCGTGACCATACGCGCTCATTACTTGATGTGCTGATGTCTGATTCGTTGCGTAACGACCGATCACCAACAATGTGTTATGTCCAAAAATGTGATTACGCGAGTCACCACCGTCGCGTATGTGTGGGAGTAACGGTGCCGGCCGAGCCAGACAAAGGGCGCAGTACAGGGCCGGAGATGGCGAACATTCGATAATGGTCGGTTTTGACTGATGTAAGGAACATTGGATGGCACTCTGATGTAAAACAAAATGAAACGTCAACAGCAGTGAGAGGCTTTTTCAAATACGCTTAACGAAATGGTAGACTTCCATGCTCCTATCAGAAAATTTCGAGTTCACAACCCCCGTCCCCCACCGGTTTCGAATGAAACCGTCAATCTGATGAAGCAGCGCAAACGATATAAAGAAACAAACGATCCAGCGTATCAGGAAATCAACACATTAACGTGCGTTGATTTCCTGATATCTAGGCCTACTCACGGAGGCCAACCAGTTTGGCCGAGCCCGTCTCCTCAACGCGGCCACCTCCGAGAGCGGGGCAATCTGATTGGCTCCACGCGCTGCCCTCGGCAAGCCTCGGCACTCTGCTCGACAACGAGACTGTCCGCATCGCCATCGCCCTTCGCGTCGGTGCCGACGTCTGTCACGCGCACTACTGCAAGTGCGGCGCGCTGGCGGACAGCAAGGGATATCACTCCCTGACATGCCGCTTCAGCGCTGGTAGACATCCCCACCACACAGCACTAAACGACATCGTCAGGCGAGCCCTGCAGTCCGCCGGAGTTCCCGCCCTCCTGGAGCCCCACGGGGTCGACCGCGGCGATGGCAAGAGGCCAGATGGGATGACTTATCTTCCCCTTCTCTCAAGGGCGCAGTCTCGTCTGGGATGCCACCTGCATCAACAGCTTTGCAGACTCCCACATAGTTTCCGCCGCAACAAAAGCCGGAGGAGCAGCCCAAGACGCCGAGGTCTCGAAACGCCGCTCTCTTCTATATCTCAGGAACGGCTGAGCCGATTGTTCGAATTTGGTGTGTGGTTAGGGACCTCTCAGCCGCCGCCTTCCTACAAGACAGGGGTGGGATGCCTCTTCACGTGCGCACGTGCACACCCCTATTCTATATATCAGGAACGTCTGACCTTGAATGTAAAAATTAATGTCATTTTCGTGATCAGCGTGCCCCAATTGACCTGTACCACATTTTGAAGAGAATCGCTACTCTACGTTGAATTCGAATCCGACGCTGACGTCACGGACATAGTTGAGTGTCGGCAAAACGCAACGCAAGGAAGATACTGGACGCGATTTGGCAACACTACAAATCGGGTTGGGATACCGAAAGTAAGATGGAAAGGCAAAACTTGTCGCCCTACTCTACGAGACATTGCAAATCGAAACCTTGTATATACAATTATACCGACCATTTAGAACTTAGAAGCAAAGGCAACAAATAATACTTGTCAAGAACTCAAGACATTCTGTTTACAAATGCAAGCAGTGCAACGGCCAAGGCACGGCAGGCACCTCCACCATGACGACAAACGCTGTATATTTAACGCCAATGTTCACGCAACAGTGGACGACATGAGTTTCACGGACGAGCGCGGGTCAGCCAGCTCGTTATATACACGCCCACACCACACGACACACGGTGTTCCCTGCGACGTGTACACAGGCTTTGCATAGACACTGGCCATGTTGGAGCAGCGATGATGATGATTGTTTTTTTTTGGTGCACCGACTACTTATGATCACTGAACGTTGGTGCGCCGGTCACTGAACGTTGGCTCGCCGATCACTGCACGTTGGTCGCAGGTCACTTGGTCTCACGGCGTGGTTTCTGGTGATCTTCATCAGACCAGTGCCATCTGGAGAAGACCCTCAGTACGCCGTGGCCTGATCGGGGTTCCACCAGTCCTGCCGGTCGTCTGTGGCCACGGTGGAGTCGGTGGGGTCGGTGGAGTCTCCCTCAGTACGCCGTGGCCTGGTCGGGGTTCCACCAGTCCTGCCGGTCGTCTGTGGCCACGGTGGAGTCGGTGGAGTCTCCCTCAGTACGCCGTGGCCTGGTCGGGGTTCCACCAGTCCTGCCGGTCGTCTGTGGCCACGGTGGAGTCTCCCTCAGTACGCCGTGGCCTGGTCGGGATTCCACCAGTCCTGCCGGTCGTCTGTGGCCACGGTGGAGTCGGTGGAGTCGGTGGAGTCTCACTCAGTACGCCGTGGCCTGGTCGGGGTTCCACCAGTCCTGCCGGTCGTCTGTGGCCACGGTGGAGTCGGTGGAGTCTCCCTCAGTACGCCGTGGCCTGGTCGGGGTTCCACCAGTCCTGCCGGTCGTCTGTGGCCACGGTGGAGTCGGTGGGGTCGGTGGCCTGCTCAGTCAGTTGACCAACAGCGGCCGCCTCGTCCGGCTCGGCCCCCTCCTCCGCCACCGTCACCGCCTCCAGGTGCTCCTGTGTGAAGACGCAGGCAGATACGAGACGGCAGTCAGTACAGATGTGCCGGGAAGACAGGACGTCACCGCCACGGTGACCACGGTGCCCACGGTCCGGAGCCCTCACCGGAGCTGTCAGAGTACGCGTTTGACGATTTAACAGCCCGGCATTATCTCACAATCAGCCGCCTGTGCAGTTGTTCAAATTGGGTTTTTACAACAGCACACCTATTTACCGTAGTCATATGCGGTGTATATGACTATGATGGCCAATGGCCATGTATACTTTTACAGAAACTGCAACCAGAGAGAAACAAATGACTTACGCCCGTTTTGGTAATGTCTAGAGTGTACAAATTAAAGGGTGCCTGTCCAATGTGCTGTCCATGCTTCAGGACCATCCGTGACCTCCACGACCGTGACCTCCAACCGTGACCTCCAACCGTGACCATCCGTGACCTTCACGACCGTGACCTCCAACCGTGACCTTCACGACCGTGACCTCCAACCGTGACCATCCGTGACCTTCAAATAAATAACAACACACATGACACAAATGTTGAGGAAATTCCATTGCCATGCGTGCCTGTCTGCAGCCTGTCCGTTACCTACCACGTAACTTACCACCCGTTACCTACCGCGTAACTTACCACCCGTTACCTACCACGTAACTTACCACCCGTTACCTACCACGTAACTTACCACCCGTTACCTACCACGTAACTTACCACCAGTTACCTACCACGTAACTTATCACCCGTTACCTACCACGTAACTTACCACCCGTTACCTACCACGTAACTTATCACCCGTTGCCTACCACGTAACTTACCACCAGTTACCTACCGCGTAACTTACCACCCGTTACCTACCGCGTAACTTACCACCCGTTACCTACCACGTAACTTATCACCCGTTACCTACCACGTAACTCACCACCCGTTACCTACCACGTAACTTATCACCCGTTACCTACCACGTAACTTACCACCCGTTACCTACCGCGTAACTTACCACCCCGCGTAACTTACCACCCCGCGTAACTTACCACCCCGCGTAACTTACCACCCGTTACCTACCACGTAACTTATCACCCGTTACCTACCACGTAACTTATCACCCGTTACCTACCACGTAACTTATCACCAGTTACCTACCACGTAACTTACCACCCGTTACCTACCGCGTAACTTACCACCCGTTGCCTACCATGCAACTTATCACCCGTTACCTGCCACGTAACTTACCACCCGTTACCTACCACGCCACTTATCACCCGTTACCTACCACGTAACTTATCACCCGTTACCTACCACGTAACTTATCACCCGTTACCTACCACGTAACTTACCACCCGTTACCTACCACGTAACTTATCACCCGTTACCTACCACGTAACTTACCACCCCCTTACCTACCACGTAACTTATCACCCGTTACCTACCACGCCACTTATCACCCGTTACCTACCACGTAACTTATCACCCATTACCTACCACGTAACTTATTCACCCGTTACCTACCACGTAACTTATCACCCGTTACCTACCACGTAACTTATCACCCGTTACCTACCACGCCACTTATCACCCGTTACCTACCACGTAACTTATCACCCGTTACCTACCACGTAACTTATCACCCGTTACCTACACGTAACTTATCACCCGTTACCTACCACGTAACTTATCACCCGTTACCTACCACGCCACTTATCACCCGTTACCTACCACGTAACTTATCACCCGTTACCTACCACGTAACTTATCACCCGTTACCTACCACGTAACTTATCACCCGTTACCTACACGTAACTTATCACCCGTTACCTACCACGTAACTTATCACCCGTTACCTACCACGCCACTTATCACCCGTTACCTACCACGTAACTTATCACCCGTTACCTACCACGTAACTTATCACCCGTTACCTACCACGTAACTTATCACCAGTTACCTACCACGTAACTTATCACTTGGCTACGATTAACCACACGAAAACACTACTCGATGACGACGCAAACAAAGCGTAATCGAGCAGTGATGAAGTCCCGTCGCTGTTGCCGCGCTTCCCCCAGCAGCTCCCGCGCTGCCAGGAGCGTGCTTACGATAGTGCCGGCCACGACCCTCCCCCTGCAGCTCCCGCGCTGCCCGGAGCGTGCTTACGATAGTGCCGGCCACGACCCTCCCCCTGCAGCTCCCGCGCTGCCAGGAGCGTGCTTACGATAGTGCCGGCCACGACCCTCCCCCTGCAGCTCCCGCGCTGCCAGGAGCGTGCTTACGATAGTGCCGGCCACGACCCTCCCCCTGCAGCTCCCGCGCTGCCAGGAGCGTGCTTACGATAGTGCCGGCCACGACCCTCCCCCTGCAGCTCCCGCGCTGCCAGGAGCGTGCTTACGATAGTGCCGGCCACGACCCCTCCCCCTGCAGCTCCCGCGCTGCCAGGAGCGTGCTTACGATAGTGCCGGCCACGACCCTCCCCTGCAGCTCCCGCGCTGCCCGGAGCGTGCTTACGATAGTGCCGGCCACGACCCTCCCCCAGCAGCTCCCGCGCTGCCAGGAGCGTGCTTACGATAGTGCCGGCCACGACCCTCCCCCTGCAGCTCCCGCGCTGCCCGGAGCGTGCTTACGATAGTGCCGGCCACGACCCTCCCCCTGCAGCTCCCGCGCTGCCAGGAGCGTGCTTACGATAGTGCCGGCCACGACCCTCCCCCTGCAGCTCCCGCGCTGCCAGGAGCGTGCTTACGATAGTGCCCGGCCACGACCCTCCCCCTGCAGCTCCCGCGCTGCCCGGAGCGTGCTTACGATAGTGCCGGCCACGACCCTCCCCCTGCAGCTCCCGCGCTGCCCGGAGCGTGCTTACGATAGTGCCGGCCCACGACCCTCCCCCTGCAGCTCCCGCGCTGCCAGGAGCGTGCTTACGATAGTGCCGGCCACGACCCTCCCCCTGCAGCTCCCGCGCTGCCAGGAGCGTGCTTACGATAGTGCCGGCCACGACCCTCCCCCTGCAGCTCCCGCGCTGCCAGGAGCGTGCTTACGATAGTGCCGGCCACGACCCTCCCCCTGCAGCTCCCGCGCTGCCCGGAGCGTGCTTACGATAGTGCCGGCCACGACCCTCCCCCTGCAGCTCCCGCGCTGCCAGGGAGCGTGCTTACGATAGTGCCGGCCCACGACCCTCCCCCTGCAGCTCCCGCGCTGCCCCGGAGCGTGCTTACGATAGTGCCGGCCACGACCCTCCCCCTGCAGCTCCCGCGCTGCCAGGAGCGTGCTTACGATAGTGCCGGCCACGACCCTCCCCCTGCAGCTCCCGCGCTGCCAGGAGCGTGCTTACGATAGTGCCGGCCACGACCCTCCCCCTGCAGCTCCCGCGCTGCCAGGAGCGTGCTTACGATAGTGCCGGCCACGACCCTCCCCCTGCAGCTCCCGCGCTGCAGGAGCGTGCTTACGATAGTGCCGGCCACGACCCTCCCCCTGCAGCTCCCGCGCTGCCAGGAGCGTGCTTACGATAGTGCCGGCCACGACCCTCCCCCTGCAGCTCCCGCGCTGCCAGGAGCGTGCTTACGATAGT
Organism: Chirona hameri; assembly: GCA_036785665.1. Classification (NCBI taxonomy): domain Eukaryota; kingdom Metazoa; phylum Arthropoda; class Thecostraca; order Balanomorpha; family Balanidae; genus Chirona; species Chirona hameri. The sequence continues at coordinate 24,493 of JAXIVJ010010430.1, forward strand.
GCCGGCCACGACCCTCCCCCCTGCAGCTCCCGCGCTGCCAGGAGCGTGCTTACGATAGTGCCGGCCACGACCCTCCCCCTGCAGCTCCCGCGCTGCCAGGAGCGTGCTTACGATAGTGCCGGCCACGACCCTCCCCCTGCAGCTCCCGCGCTGCCAGGAGCGTGCTTACGATAGTGCCGGCCACGACCCTCCCCCTGCAGCTCCCGCGCTGCCAGGAGCGTGCTTACGATAGTGCCGGCCACGACCCTCCCCCTGCAGCTCCCGCGCTGCCAGGAGCGTGCTTACGATAGTGCCGGCCACGACCCTCCCCCTGCAGCTCCCGCGCTGCCAGGAGCGTGCTTACGATAGTGCCGGCCACGACCCTCCCCCTGCAGCTCCCGCGCTGCCAGGAGCGTGCTTACGATAGTGCCGGCCACGACCCTCCCCCTGCAGCTCCCGCGCTGCCAGGAGCGTGCTTACGATAGTGCCGGCCACGACCCTCCCCCTGCAGCTCCCGCGCTGCCAGGAGCGTGCTTACGATAGTGCCGGCCACGACCCTCCCCCTGCAGCTCCCGCGCTGCCAGGAGCGTGCTTACGATAGTGCCGGCCACGACCCTCCCCCTGCAGCTCCCGCGCTGCCAGGAGCGTGCTTACGATAGTGCCGGCCACGACCCTCCCCCTGCAGCTCCCGCGCTGCCAGGAGCGTGCTTACGATAGTGCCGGCCACGACCCTCCCCCTGCAGCTCCCGCGCTGCCAGGAGCGTGCTTACGATAGTGCCGGCCACGACCCTCCCCCTGCAGCTCCCGCGCTGCCAGGAGCGTGCTTACGATAGTGCCGGCCACGACCCTCCCCCTGCAGCTCCCGCGCTGCCAGGAGCGTGCTTACGATAGTGCCGGCCACGACCCTCCCCCTGCAGCTCCCGCGCTGCCCGGAGCGTGCTTACGATAGTGCCGGCCACGACCCTCCCCCTGCAGCTCCCGCGCTGCCCGGAGCGTGCTTACGATAGTGCCGGCCACGACCCTCCCCCTGCAGCTCCCGCGCTGCCCGGAGCGTGCTTACGATAGTGCCGGCCACATGCAGCTGGACGTCCTCAAACACCACGTTGGCGACGCCATGTTTGTGGCGCATGTGCGCAGTCAGCTGGCGGCGCGAGTGGAACCCGGAGCCACACTCCTGACAGTAGAACCTGAGGTGGACGGGAGAGGGGGGGGGGTCAGTCCAGTGGAACCCGGAGCCACACTCCTGACAGTAGAACCTGAGGTGGATGGGGGGGGGGGGGGGTCAGATGTTGTCCATCAGTCTGCGGTGGAAAGGTGTACACAGACGACGCCACACAGTCGACCGAGAGTCACATAAGGGCTGCCCCGGTCCACTTAGTTTGGAGTAAGGGCTGGCCCGGTCCAGTTGGTTTGGAGTAAGGGCTGGCCCGGTCCACTCAGTTTGGAGTAAGGGCTGGCCCGGTCCAGTTGGTTTGGAGTAAGGGCTGCCCCGGTCCACTTAGTTTGGAGTAAGGGCTGCCCCGGTCCAGTTGGGTCGGAGTAAGGGCTGGCCCGGTCCAGTTGGTTTGGAGTAAGGGCTGGCCCCGGTCCAGTTGGGTCGGAGTAAGGGCTGGCCCGGTCCAGTTGGGTTGGAGTAAGGGCTGGCCCGGTCCAGTTGGGTTGGAGTAAGGGCTGGCCCGGTCCAGTTGGTTTGGAGTCAGGGCTGGCCCGGTCCAGTTGGTTTGGAGTAAGGGCTGGCCCGGTCCAGTTGGTTTGGAGTAAGGGCTGGCCCGGTCCAGTTGGTTTGGAGTAAGGGCTGGCCCGGTCCAGTTGGTTTGGAGTAAGGGCTGGCCCCGGTCCAGTTGGTTTGGAGTAAGGGCTGCCCCGGTCCAGTTGGGTCGGAGTAAGGGCTGGCCCGGTCCAGTTGGTTTGGAGTAAGGGCTGGCCCCGGTCCAGTTGGGTCGGAGTAAGGGCTGGCCCGGTCCAGTTGGGTTGGAGTAAGGCCTGCCCCGGTCCAGTTGGGTTGGAGTAAGGGCTGGCCCGGTCCAGTTGGTTTGGAGTAAGGGCTGGCCCGGTCCAGTTGGTTTGGAGTAAGGGCTGGCCCGGTCCAGTTGGTTTGGAGTAAGGGCTGGCCCGGTCCAGTTGGTTTGGAGTAAGGGTTGGCCCGGTCCAGTTGGGTTGGAGTAAGGGCTGCCCCGGTCCAGTTGGGTCGGAGTAAGGGCTGGCCCGGTCCAGTTGGGTCAGAGTAACGGCTGGCCCGGTCCAGTTGGTTTGGAGTAAGGGCTGGCCCGGTCCAGTTGGGTCGGAGTAAGGGCTGGCCCGGTCCAGTTGGTTTGGAGTAAGGGCTGGCCCGGTCCAGTTGGTTTGGAGTAAGGGCTGACCCGGTCCAGTTGGTTTGGAGTAAGGGCTGGCCCGGTCCAGTTGGGTCGGAGTAAGGGCTGGCCCGGTCCAGTTGGTTTGGAGTAAGGGCTGGCCCGGTCCAGTTGGTTTGGAGTAAGGGCTGGCCCGGTCCAGTTGGTTTGGAGTAAGGGCTGGCCCGGTCCAGTTGGTTTGGAGTAAGGGCTGGCCCCGGTCCAGTTGGTTTGGAGTAAGGGCTGGCCCGGTCCAGTTGGGTTGGAGTAAGGGCTGGCCCGGTCCAGTTGGTTTGGAGTAAGGGCTGGCCCGGTCCAGTTGGTTTGGAGTAAGGGCTGGCCCGGTCCAGTTGGTTTGGAGTAAGGGCTGGCCCGGTCCAGTTGGTTTGGAGTAAGGGCTGGCCCGGTCCAGTTGGTTTGGAGTAAGGGCTGGCCCGGTCCAGTTGGTTTGGAGTGAGGGCTGGCCCGGTCCAGTTGGTTTTGAGTAAGGGCTGGCCCCGGTCCAGTTGGTTTGGAGTAAGGGCTGGCCCGGTCCAGTTGGTTTGGAGTAAGGGCTGGCCCGGTCCAGTTGGTTTGGAGTAAGGGCTGGCCCGGTCCAGTTGGTTTGGAGTAAGGGCTGGCCCGGTCCAGTTGGGTTGGAGTAAGGGCTGTCCCGGTCCAGTTGGGTCGGAGTAAGGGCTGGCCCGGTCCAGTTGGGTCAGAGTAAGGGCTGGCCCGGTCCAGTTGGTTTGGAGTAAGGGCTGGCCCGGTCCAGTTGGGTCGGAGTAAGGGCTGGCCCGGTCCAGTTGGTGTGGAGTAAGGGCTGACCCGGTCCAGTTGGTTTGGAGTAAGGGTTGGCCCGGTCCAGTTGGTTTGGAGTAAGGGCTGGCCCGGTCCAGTTTGGTCGGAATAAGGGCTGGCCCGGTCCAGTTGGTTTGGAGTAAGGGCTGGCCCGGTCCAGTTGGTTTGAAGTAAGGGCTGGCCCGGTCCAGTTGGTTTGGAGCAAGGGCTGGCCCGGTCCAGTTGGTTTGGAGTAAGGGCTGGCCCCGGTCCAGTTAGTTTGGAGTAAGGGCTGGCCCGGTCCAGTTGGTTTGGAGTAAGGGCTGGCCCGGTCCAGTTGGTTTGGAGTAAGGGCTGGCCCGGTCCAGTTGGGTTGGAGTAAGGGCTGCCCCGGTCCAGTTGGGTCGGAGTAAGGGCTGGCCCGGTCCCGTTGGGTCGGAGTAAGGGCTGGCCCGGTCCAGTTGGTTTGGAGTAAGGGCTGGTCCGGTCCAGTTGGGCCGGTGTAAGGGCTGGCCCGGTCCAGTTGGTTTGGAGTAAGGGCTGGCCCAGTCCGGTTGGTTTGGAGTAAGGGCTGGCCCGGTCCAGTTGGGTTGGAGTAAGGGCTGGCCCGGTCCAGTTGGGTTAGAGTAAGGGCTGGCCCGGTCCAGTTGGGTTGGAGTAAGGGCTGGCCTGGTCCAATCGGTTTGGAGTAAGGGCTGGCCCGGTCCAGTTGGTTTGGAGTAAGGGCTGGCCCGGTCCAGTTGGGTTGGAGTAAGGGCTGGCCCGGTCCAGTTGGGTTGGAGTAAGGGCTGGCCCGGTCCAGTTGGGTTGGAGTAAGGGCTGGTCCTGTCCAGTTGGGTTGGAGTAAGGGCTGGCCCGGTCCAGTGGGGTTGGAGTAAGGGCTGACCCGGTCCAGTTGGGTTGGAGTAAGGGCTGGCCCGGTCCAGTTGGGTCGGAGTAAGGGCTGGCCCGGTCCAGTTGGTTTGGAGTAAGGGCTGGCCCGGTCCAGTTGGGTCGGAGTAAGGGCTGGCCCGATCCAGTTGGTTTGGAGTAAGGGCTGGCCCGGCCCAGTTGGTTTGGAGTAAGGGCTGGCCCGGTCCAGTTGGATCGGAGTAAGGGCTGGCCCGGTCCAGTTGGTTTGGAGTAAGGGCTGGCCCGGTCCAGTTGGGTCGGAGTAAGGGCTGGCCCGGTCCAGTTGGATCTGAGTAAGGGCTGGCCCGGTCCAGTTGGTTTGGAGTAAGGGCTGGCCCGGTCCAGTTGGGTCGGAGTAAGGGCTGGCCCGGTTCAGTTTGTTTGGAGTAAGGGCTGGCCCGGTCCAGTTGGATCGGAGTAAGGGCTGGCCCGGTCCAGTTGGTTTGGAGTAAGGGCTGCCCCGGTCCAGTTGGTTTGGAGTAAGGGCTGGCCCGGTCCAGTTGGGTCGGAGTAAGGGCTGGCCCGGTCCAGTTGGTTTGGAGTAAGGGCTGGCCCGGTCCAGTTGGGTCAGAGTAAGGGCTGGCCTGGTCCAGTTGGTTTGGAGTGTCCGAAACTTTACACTTCTGATAGATGTCCGAGTACGACTGACGCGACGACTATAACTGCAAAAGAAGGCAGCTCCCCGAAACAAAAGGTATTTTGTTGAACGGCTAACCCTCGCAAAGAAAACACATGTTCGACAAATCTTAACGATCGTGTTTGCCGCCCAGACCCGCGTGCATTATTTTGCCTGGACCCGCGTTCATTTTATCAGCATGTAATTTGTCCGCACACATTTAAAGGGAGATAATCACCTTTTTATGTTGTTAGCAACAATTGCTTTGGCTACCGTTATGGTATTAAAATGATGTAATCTAAATTTAAGAATTAAATAACATTATTCCCTAACTTAAAGTTGGAAGTTTGGGAAAATCAATGATCGGTATTTTCCCTCCACTATTGGAAAGCGCAAAATCTGGCGGTTTTGTGTCAATCTGTTCAACGTTGTTGAATGGTCACTTGTAAACAAATCGCCGACACCAAATAGGCCGCCGTAGTTAAGCTTCGTACCGGCCGGCCGGTGACAAGCTAAACTGACGATTTAAATGCACTTTTTCAAATGATTGTTGATTGTTCATAAAAGTTTGGCACATATTCGCAAAAGATATAGTGCAGGAAACATATTGCATACCTTCATGATAAATAACAATGCGTAGGGAGGCTAATTTACTGAATTTGTTACCGAGTACTTGCTGATTATAAGCGTGGAACGCTTATCAACTATGACTTGAAATATCTATCGGTAGGAATTGTTATATGCAACATGTAATGAATTTACAATATATTTTGGTGTCGTTCTATCGATTTCAGGTGCTAACTCCATTTTTGTGGAAAAAGTTGCTTATCTCCCTTTAACCCTATTTGTAACAGGGGGGGGGATTCCGCCCCCCCCCCCCCCCTCATGTTTTTAGCAGATATCTCCAGAACGGCTAGGAGCAGGCCCAATAAATTTTGGGTTCTTAACCTGAACAGAGGCGGTTCCAGGGCACAGTTTTGGGAGGGTTCGGCGGCGACATTTGGCGATAATACGGAAATTCGATCTTAACAGTTTCTTCCTAATTGCCTCAAGTATGAAGGAGTTACATCGGTTCACGGTGATTGCAACAAGTGCAAATTAGTTGATGTCAATGAATTATCATAAAAATTGCATGGCAGAGGCGGTTTCAGGGGCTTGAAAGGGGGGGGGGGGGTCCAGGAAGTATTCAATGCTTGGCGGGAAGCCAATAGAGCAATGTAAGAGGCATTTATAGCTATCCATATGTAAAAGATAGCTTCTCCTTCCATTATTTGTATAATTTATTACATATAGAGTTGCAGGGGCGTGTTCAGGCACATGAAAAGGGGGTGACTGGCACGGTGATGACTATATGCCAGCGATTACGGCGCAATAGACGGTTAACTTATAATGATATATGCACATATGAGGCCAGGAGAGGGAACACAATCATTCTTTTGTAGAGACGCGCTCAGGAATGGAAGAAAGGGGGTAATATTATTGCAAAGAAACTAAGATGCATGGGCCTATAATGACATAACATACTGCAGTTTTCGGATGAAACACGCACCACAGGGTACTCTACGAACGATTATGAGATAATAGGCGAGTCCAGGTAGGGTAAAAAGGGGGGTAAGCAATGTTAATTGAAGTTGTAAGTGAAATAGTCACTGTTGACTAGTTAGTATCATAATAGCGGATAGTATACTTATCAAAAGGTCTTGCGCCTCCCCAGTTTGGATCCTGGATGCGCCTATGATGAAGTACAATATGCAAAAAGGAACTATCTACGATCAGTAACTTATTTATAGTGCTGGGTAGCAACATGCCTGCGGTTAATATTTGTTCTCTATTTGACCTCCCTTTTTCACTAACCTGGTACCGCATATGGCAAAAAATATGATTTATAACTGTTTTGTCTAATGTCACAATAACATACCATTTCATTTATCAAAAAAAAAAAAATGTTTTATTACGCATTTACTTCACCCCCATATTGAGTGACCTGCACACGCCTATGATTTTTGAATTTTCAGAAGTCATCACTGTATATCAATCTCCAATTAAATCTCTATCGATTCCCATTAGTTGTGTTAAAATCGGTTGATAAACATGACAGCTGTGTTGGATCACATATACCACTAAAATGTGTAGTTTTTCGGAGGAATCGGAGGTCATTCGATAAAGTTAACCCTAAATGTTTGTGGGTATCAGTTTTGGTGATTGATTGTCCGGTGAAGGTAAGTAGAGGTGATACATGATGTGCTCTGCTACTAAAGGTCTGGGTGAGGGTTTTTGATGGGCTAAATGTGATAACCCACTGCCTTCCATAGTTTTCTATCGTGTTTAGGTCATTTTGGAGGGAAATTTGTGCATGATGCAGGGTGTCGGGTGTGTAAGAAGCATATAACGATATGTCATCAGCATAGAAGAGAGCTGTGTTTGTCAGTCGGTTAGAAAGTCCGTCAAGATAGAGGAGGGCAAGTAGTGGTCCCAGGATGGATCCCTGTGGGCATCCAGCGTTTATCGTCAAAGCTGTCGAGAAGGTGTTTCCTATTCTAACTTTGTGTCTGCGGTCAGTTAGGTATGATTTTAACCAGTTAAGTAATGAGCCAGAAATAGAGTAGTCGTTTTCACATTTGAATAGGAGTCCATCGTGCCAGATTCTGTCAAAGTATTTTGTCACGTCCAAGTACACTGCTGTGAAGTCATGTCCTTTGTGCAGTGAGTTATAGAGACAATCTGTCATGTATGCCAGTTGCATTTGAGTGTTGTGATGAGGTCTGTACCCGCTCTGCATGTCAGAAAGGAGTGAGTTATCAGTTAGGTGATTGTAGATGTGTCTAAATAAATTTTTCCAAAACTTTTGAAAGGCAACAGAGTAGGCTAATTGGCCTGTAATTATGGGGATCAGATGCTGATCCCTTGCGTTAAAAAATTGGTGGAATGTTGGCTTCTTTCCAAAGATTGGGGAATTTAGAGTCAGTAAGAGACTTATTAAAGAGTTTAGTCAATGGTTTAGCTATGAGGATTGCAGTCATTTTTAATATTTTTGTAGGAAGTTGATCTGGGCCTGTTGATTTATGCGGATCCAGAGAGTTCAGTACTGACAGGACCTCTTGTTCAGTGACAGTTATATGATTGAGAGCAGGTACAGTCTCGGGTCTTGGAGCGGGATGTGGAAGGGTCGGTGTTGTGGGAAGTTGAGCCTGTGCAACAAAGTGTCTGTTGAGAGCTGTGGCCTTTTCCTCGTCAGTTGTCGCCATGTGCTGACTGTGTGTTTCGAGTGGTGGTATGCTTGTACAGTGCGTGGGTGTTATTGTCTGTTTTAATATTTTGTGGTACTGGTATGGATTGTGTTTGTGTGTGAGAAGCTTGTGAACCTGTTTTGTCGTGTGCTGGTCTTTGCAGTCTTTGTTGAGTTTGGTTACAAAGTTCCTCTGTAGTCGCCATGCTTCCCAGTCATGAGTCAGGTCAGTTTGTTTCGCTATTTTAAAGAGTCGGTCACGTTTATTCATGTGATGTTTCAAATGTCCAGTCATCATGTTGCCCCCCTATCAAAAATTGCGATTTTGTTTTGATTTTTTTAGAAATGTAGATCGTGTTGAGGGGAACCAAACGCCGTTTCATTTTTGAAAATCGGACGGGTAGATCTCGAGATCTCCCGGGGGGGGGGGGCGGAATCCGCCCCCTCCCCCTCCCCTGTTACAAATAGGGGTAGCCAGGTGCCTGTTACACATAGGGTTAAGGCAAGTATTGCGCCTGCACAACGTCACGTGACCGCTGTGCTAGTCAGCTGGCGTGAACGGATCGTCAGCTGGCGTGTCACAACTCTTGGCTGATGCAATACGTGCTAACATCGCACAGGGAGCTCGAGCCATTGCAGAACCACGGTCGCGAGCCACGGTCGCGAGCATGCCAAATGATGATATTGCGGTTTAATAGCGCAATTACGGCGATACAGGACATACTGCGACCGCTGCAAGGCGGTCAATGCTTTACACGTCTGACTTAACGACTAAGTGGCCCTCACTTTAACAAGAAGCACTTTCCAGCAAACCATCCGCGCGGTGACCTGACCTCAGTGGTAACATTTTATACCCGCCACCATCACCGACTGACCCTGAGTTCGGTGGTAACACTTTACCATCGCGGACTGATCTGAGCTCGGTGGAAACACTTTACCTGAGCTCGGTGGTAATACTTTACCTGAGCTCGGTGGTAATACTTTGCCTGAGCTCGGTGGTAGCAGTTCACCACCGCGGACCAGTGTTGGATTTTGTATTTCATGACCTGGTCCCGGATAGCAAAAATCCATAGGTGTAGAGTAAAATTGTATTGTTAGTAAAATCAAGATTTCCCTTTTTTGAAGAAGAAAAAATATTTGGAAAGTAAAAATTCCTGATTTGTAATAGATATTAAACCATTGTGAAGAAAATTGATTTTTATTTAACTGCAATGTCGGTAAAATCAGGTGAAAAGATAGCAAATTTCCAGAAAAACACGAAGAGAGCAAAATTATTTGGACCCAAGAAGTCCAGAAAATGTCAAAAATTCCAAGGCTGCCGGGGACTGACCGAGCTCGGTGGTAACACTTTACCTGAGCTCGGTGGTAACCCTTGACTTGAGTTCGGTGGTAACCCTTTACCTGAGCTCGGTGGTAACCCTTTACCTGAGCTCGGTGGTAACCCTTTACCTGAGCCAGGTGGTAACCCTTTACCTGAGCTCGGCGGTAACCCTTTACCTGAGCTCGGTGGTAACCCTTTACCTGAGCTCGGTGGTAACCCTTTACCTGAGTTCGGTGGTAACCCTTTACCTGAGCTCGGAGGTAACCCTTAACCATCGCGGACTGACCCGAATTCGGTGGTAACACTTTACCTGAGCTCGGTGGTAACGGTTCCGTCCGAGATCTCTCCCAGGATGGCCGACTCTCGCACGTCCTCGAACTCGATCTCGACCACACCGTGCTTGTGGCGCATGTGAGTGGTGAGCTGCTGCTTCTGCCGGAACCCGTCCCCGCACTCCTGGCAGTAGAACCTGCGGCAAGGACACGCAGCACGAGGGGGTGGGGGTCAGTCCACACTCCTGGCAGTATAACCTGTGGCAGGGGCACCACGCACGGGGGGGGGGGGGGTCAGTCCACACTCCTGGCAGTAGAACCTGTGGCAGGGACACCACGCACGGGGGGGGTCAGTCCAAACTCCTGGCAGTAGAACCTGTGGCAGGGACACCACGCACGGGGGGGGGGGGGAGGTCAGTCCACACTCCTGGCAGTAGAACCTGTGGCAGGGGCACCACGCACGGGGGGGGGGTCAGTCCACACTCCTGGCAGTAGAACCTGTGGCAGGGACACCACGCACGGGGGGGGGGGGGGTCAGTCCACACTCCTGGCAGTAGAACCTGTGGCAGGGACACCACGCACGGGGGGGGGGGGGTCAGTCCACACTACTGGCAGTAGAACCTGTGGCAGGGACACCACGTACGGGGGGGGGGGGGGGGGCGGGGGTCAGTCCACACTACTGGCAGTAGAACCTGTGGCAGGGGCACCACGCACGGGGGGGGGGGTCAGTCCACACACCTGGCAGTATAACCTGTGGCAGGGGCACCACGCACGGGGGGGGGGGGGGGGTCAGTCCACACTCCTGGCAGTAGAACCTGTGGCAAGGGCACCACGCACGGGGGGGGGGGGGTCAGTCCACACTCCTGGCAGTATAACCTGTGGCAGGGGCACCACGCACGGGGGGGGGGTCAGTCCACACTACTGGCAGTAGAACCTGCGGCAGGGACACCACGCACGGGGGGGGGGGTCAGTCCACACTCCTGGCAGTAGAACCTGTGGCAGGGGCACCACGCACGGGGGGGGGGGGGGGGGGTCAGTCCACACTCCTGGCAGTAGAACCTGTGGCAGGGGCACCACGCACGGGGGGGGGGGGTCAGTCCACACTCCTGGCAGTAGAACCTGTGGCAGGGGCACCACGCACGGGGGGGGGGGGGGTCAGTCCACACTCCTGGCAGTATAACCTGTGGCAGGGACACCACGCACGGGGAGGGGGGGGGGGTCAGTCCACACTACTGGCAGTAGAACCTGTGGCAGGGACACCACGCACGGGGGGGGGGTCAGTCCACACTACTGGCAGTAGAACCTGTGGCAGGGACACCACGCACGGGGAGGGGGGGGGGGGTCAGTCCACACTACTGGCAGTAGAACCTGTGGCAGGGACACCACGCACGGGGGGGGGGGGGTCAGTCCACACTCCTGGCAGTATAACCTGTGGCAGGGACACCGCGCACGGGGGGGGGGGGGGTCAGTCCACACTACTGGCAGTAGAACCTGTGGCAGGGACACCACGCACGGGGGGGGGGGTCAGTCCACACTACTGGCAGTAGAACCTGTGGCAGGGACACGCACGGGGGCGGGGGGGGGGGGGTTGCCTCTCTAGCCTAGGACAGTGTCCCAAAATTTGTCAATTTGGGTGGGAAATGACACCCAAATGTGAATAATTTTCCACTCTCACTCCCCATTTAGGAGTGAATTTTCCACTCCCAAATTATTAATTGTGGCATTCTGACATAACTATTGACTAAAAATACATGATTTTAACGAAAACTACTGATTTTCAGATTCAAAACAGAAATCAATATTGTCCCATTTTCTGTATAATTTTCCACTCATGGTCTTCTTGGCTCGGATTTTCCACTCTGACACCCAAGCAAAAATGGAATTTGGGGACACTGGCCTAGGAGATAAGTTTGAGAGTCCTATGAGCGCTATATATCATACCTTGGTATACTCTGGTCTTAGACAGGATGCCGAGAAGCCGAGATGCCGAGATGCCGAGATGCCGGGATGCCGGGATGCCGGGATGCCGAGATGCCGAGAAGCGACGTGCGAGCGATGCAATTTTGCTTCAAATGATGTAGTTAGCCTACTGCCCCTTTCTGATATCAAATATTTTCCCAAACGACGCAAAGGTGCCTGCTCTCCGACTGACCTGTAGGAGTTGGTGTGGATCATCTGGTGCCTCTGCATGCTGTAGAGGGAGACGAAGCCCTTGCCGCAGTGGTTACAGATGTGCGGCCGCTCCTTCATGTGGACCCTCTGCCGTCAGAGGGAGAACCGGCGGTCAGAGGATCCTCTGCCGTCAGAGAGAGGGCCGGCGGTAAGAGGATCCTCTGTCGTCAGAGAGAGGGCCGGAAGTCAGAGGACCCTCTGCCGTCAGAGAGAGGGCCGGAAGTCGAGGACCCTCTGCCGTCAGAGGGAGGTCCCACATCAGTAGAGCTGCCAGTCAATACAGTTATATTGACATCCCACTTCAATAGAGCTGCAAGTCTATACAGTTATATTGACATCCCACATCAGTAGAGCTGCCAGTCAATACAGTTATATTGACATCCCATATCAGTAGAGCTGCAAGTCTATACAGTTATATTGACATCCCACTTCAATAGAGCTGCAAGTCTATACAGTTATATTGACATCCCACATCAGTAGAGCTGCCAGTCAATACAGTTATATTGACATCCCACATCAGTAGAGCTGCAAGTCTATACAGCTATATTGACATCCCACTTCAATAGAGCTGCAAGTCTATACAGCCATATTGACATCCCACTTCAATAGAGCTGCCAGTCAATACAGTTATATTGACATCCCACATCAGTAGAGCTGCCAGTCAATACAGTTATATTGAAATCCCACTTCAATAGAGCTGCCAGTCAATACAGCTATATTGCCTACGTTAGAATGGTGCGGCAATACATGGCACATTGCGCAGTACATGGTCGCGTTTTTGCCAGGTCGAAGGCAGTGTTTTTTAAAATAACACAGTTATACAAAATGTTCTAGTAGTTTGCACAGGATAATTGAAGGTTCACAGCCGAGCAATGTAAGCCGATGCTTGTATCGCCCAGCCAAGACACACAGGCACAAAATGACAGAAAAGGCGATGCGCTCGACGACGACGACGACGACGACGACGACGACGACGACGACGACGACGACGACGACGACGACGACGACGACGACGACGACGACGACGACGACGACGACGACGACGACGACGACGACGACGACGACGACGACGACGACGACGACGACGACGACGACGACGACGACGACGACGACGACGACGACGACGACGACGACGACGACGACGACGACGACGACGACGACGACGACGACGACGACGACGACGACGACGACGACGACGACGACGTCCTCCTCCTCCTCCTGCTCCTCCTGCTCCTCCTGCTCCTCCTGCTCCTCCTGCTCCTCCTGCTCCTCCTGCTCCTCCTGCTCCTCCTGCTCCTCCTGCTCCTCCTGCTCCTCCTGCTCCTCCTCCTCCTCCTCCTCCTCCTCCTCCTCCTCCTCCTCCTCCTCCTCCTCCTCCTCCTCCTCCTCCTGCTCCTCCTGCTCCTCCTGCTCCTCCTGCTCCTCCTGCTCCTCCTGCTCCTCCTGCTCCTCCTGCTCCTCCTGCTCCTCCTGCTCCTCCTGCTCCTCCTGCTCCTCCTGCTCCTCCTGCTCCTCCTGCTCCTCCTGCTCCTCCTGCTGCTCCTCCTCCTCCTCCTCCTCCTCCTCCTCCTCCTCCTCCTCCTCCTCCTCCTCCTCCTCCTCCTCCTCCTCCTCCTCCTCCTCCTCCTCCTCCTCCTCCTCCTCCTCCTCCTCCTCCTCCTCCTCCTCCTCCTCCTCCTCCTCCCTGTAGCCGATAGTAAACACAACCGTATCCGCCCAGCGCATCACCTACAGACCGTGCCACCGGTCCGCCACCCACCTTGATGTGTCCGGCGATGACGTCCTCGCGGCTGAACAGCTTCTTACAGATGGGGCACGGGTGCTGCACGTGCGAGGCGATGTGCCGCTTCAGCCGGTGCGGGATGAACTTCTTACACACGTGACACTCGCCGGCTGAGGACACGTAACACACGTGACACTCACACACGTGACACTCGCCGGCTGAGGACACACACATGTGACACACACGGGACACTCGCCGGCTGAGGACGGCCGCCGAGCCGAGTCAGCTCATGGCAAGTTAGTAAGGGACGCCTGGCACCGAGTAGGACACGGGCAAAATTTCGATAGAAACGGCTGGTATTATCCTTCTATCACAATGACATTTGCAAGCTATCAGCTCACGTTTTCACTCATTAAATACCGATTCATCATGTAATGCAATATTGCAATTACATGATGCGATATTCATCAAACAGGCAATATTGATCTTGCTAAGTCAGAAACGATTAGCAAACGAAGACCGAACGAAACTACTTAACATCAATTGCATCTTCATTGTGTTTCTATTGGTTGTTTATATGTACTTTTACTGTTGCACATCACTTTTTACTCCCACTTTTATCCTTCCCCGCCCTAATGCAGTTCGCTGTGCGCGGCGCCAACATGGCTGACGCGCCGCACTGCACCATCCTGATCCTTCTATCTACCCTCCGCTTCTACCCGATCACCTCACGTAACATCGCGACGGGCACGTAATAGCCACTGGTACTGTGTGTCACATCGTGTACTATGTACGAGAGAGTGGATGTGCCGGCACGTCTAAATAAAAAATAAAATAATGGACATTTAGTTCTCTCATCATCTCGTCCATAACTTCTGAGATTACTGATCACACTTCACATGTTACTTCTGAGACTACTGATAACACTTCACATGTTACTTCTGAGACTACTGATCACACGTATTCACATGTTACTTCTGAGACTACTGATCACACTTCACATGTTACTTCTGAGACTACTGATCCCAATTAACATGTTACTTCTGAGACTTCTGATCACACTTCACATGTTACTTCTGAGACTACTGATCCCAATTAACATGTTACTTCTGAGACTTCTGATCACACTTCACATGTTACGCTACACACTGATCAGCACCGACCCATCGCAGTCCCCACGCTGACAGATCCTGCTACCGACACTGCTCTCGGTCGTCTATATACCACTCCCCCCCCCCCCCCCCCCCCCCCACACACACACCGACACTGGTGTAAGCCAGCCATAGATCCCCTCCCCACCCCCAGCATCCGGCCTCACCGGCCAGCGAGGCGCTGACCATCCTTCCGTCCGGCCCCATCACCGACTCCCGCTTCCGCTTGCTGGGCGTCTCGTGCGTCCTCAGGTGGATCTTCAGGTTCTTCACGTGCTTCCCGCACTGCGGACATTCGCCTGACGGGGAGGGAGACAAGCGAGACGCGAGAGTCAGGCCACAGCCGGCCGAGTAGGAGACTGGTGTCACTGGAGTGTCACTGGAGTGTCACTGAAGTGTCACTGAAGTGTCACTGGAGTGTCACTGAAGTGTCACTGAAGTGTCACTGAAGTGTGTCACTGGAGTGTCACTGGAGTGACACTGAAGTGTCACTGAAGTGTCACTGAAGTGTCACTGAAGTGTCACTGGAGTGTGTCACTGGAGTGTCACTGAAGTGTCACTGAAGTGGCACTGGAGTGTGTCACTGAAGTGTCACTGGAGTGTGTCACTGGAGTGTCACTGAAGTGTCACTGAAGTGTCACTGGAGTGTCACTGGAGTGTCACTGGAGTGTCACTGGAGTGTCACTGGAGTGTCACTGGAGTGTCACTGGAGTGTCACTGGAGTGTCACTGGAGTGTCACTGGAGTGTCACTGAACTGTCACTGAAGTGTCACTGAAGTGTCACTGGAGTGTCACTGGAGTGTCACTGAAGTGTCACTGAAGTGTCACTGAAGTGTCACTGAAGTATCACTGGAGTGTCACTGGAGTGTCAGTGGAGTGTCACTGAACTGTCACTGAAGTGTCACTGGAGTGTCACTGGAGTGTCACTGGAGTGTCACTGGAGTGTCACTGGAGTGTCACTGGAGTGTCACTGGAGTGTCACTGAACTGTCACTGAAGTGTCACTGAAGTGTCACTGGAGTGTCACTGGAGTGTCACTGAAGTGTCACTGAAGTGTCACTGAAGTGTCACTGAAGTGTCACTGGAGTGTCACTGGAGTGTCAGTGGAGTGTCACTGAACTGTCACTGAAGTGTCACTGGAGTGTCACTGAAGTGTCACTGGAGTGTCACTGGAGTGTCACTGAAGTGTTACTGGAGTGTCACTGGAGTGTCACTGGAGTGTCACTGGAGTGTCACTGGAGTGTCACTGAAGTGTCACTGAAGTGTCACTGAAGTGTCACTGAAGTGTCACTGAAGTGTCACTGGAGTGTCACTGGAGTGTCACTGAAGTGTCACTGAAGTGTCACTGGAGTGTCACTGGAGTGTCAGTGGAGTGTCACTGGAGTGTCACTGGAGTGTCAGTGGAGTGTCACTGGAGTGTCACTGGAGTGTCACTGGAGTGTCACTGAAGTGTCACTGAAGTGCCACTGAAGTGTCACTGGAGTGTCACTGGAGTGTCACTGGAGTGTCACTGGAGTGTCACTGGAGTGTAATGGAACTGTCACTGGAGTGTCACTGAAGTGTCACTGAAGTGTCACTGAAGTGTCACTGAAGTGTCACTGGAGTGTCACTGGAGTGTCACTGGAGTGTCACTGGAGTGTCACTGGAGTGTAATGGAACTGTCACTGGAGTGTCACTGAAGTGTCACTGAAGTGTCACTGAAGTGTCACTGGAGTGTCACTGGAGTGTCACTGGAGTATCACTGAAGTGTCACTGGAGTGTCACTGGAAGTGTCACTGGAGTGTCACTGGAGTGTCACTGGAGTGTCAGTGGAGTGTCACTGGAGTGTCACTGGAGTGTAATGGAACTGTCACTGGAGTGTCACTGGAGTGTCAGTGGAGTGTCACTGGAGTGTCACTGGAGTGTAATGGAGTGTCACTGGAGTGTCAGTGGAGTGTCACTGGAGTGTCACTGGAGTGTAATGGAGTGTCAGTGGAGTGTCACTGGAGTGTCAGTGGAGTGTCACTGGAGTGTCACTGGAGTGTAATGGAACTGTCACTGGAGTGTCACTGAAGTGTCACTGAAGTGTCACTGAAGTGTCACTGAAGTGTCACTGGAGTGTCACTGGAGTGTCACTGGAGTGTCACTGGAGTGTCACTGGAGTGTAATGGAACTGTCACTGGAGTGTCACTGAAGTGTCACTGAAGTGTCACTGAAGTGTCACTGGAGTGTCACTGGAGTGTCACTGGAGTATCACTGAAGTGTCACTGGAGTGTCACTGGAGTGTCACTGGAGTGTCACTGGAGTGTCACTGGAGTGTCAGTGGAGTGTCACTGGAGTGTCACTGGAGTGTAATGGAACTGTCACTGGAGTGTCACTGGAGTGTCAGTGGAGTGTCACTGGAGTGTCACTGGAGTGTAATGGAGTGTCACTGGAGTGTCAGTGGAGTGTCACTGGAGTGTCACTGGAGTGTAATGGAGTGTCAGTGGAGTGTCACTGGAGTGTCAGTGGAGTGTCACTGGAGTGTCAGTGGAGTGTCACTGGAGTGTCACTGGAGTGTCACTGGAGTGTCAGTGGAGTGTCAGTGGAGTGTCACTGGAGTGTAATGGAACTAGCCACCTGCGAACCGCCTGCGATTAATCATGAGACGCGCCGATGGAATATAAGAAGAAAAGAGAAGACAGCCGCCTCAATGTGACATCAGGTAACCAGACCAACAACAGACATTCCTTCAGACAACCAGGCATTCCTTTACACACACAATCGAATGTTTTGTACACCGACCCATTCGTCATTACCCCCCCGCGTCTACTCACCCTCGGCGTTCATCCATTTACACTCGGCCTTGTGCTCGAGATTCTCCTGTTTGTTGGGGAACTCGGTTCTGCACCTCTACACCAGCTCTTCCCTTTGTGCACCGTGTGCAGGTGCTCAATCTGCTCCTTCAGGGACGACAGGTGATGCCCACAGCGCAGACACGTGTGAGGGCGGGTGGTGACCGGCCTGCTGTTCGCCGCCCCCGCCGCGGCCGACGTCAGCCGCTGGTCGCCCACGTGCAGGTGCTGGATCCGCTCCAGGTCGGAGGAGCTGGCACGACGGAACTTGAGGCTGAAGCGAGGCGTCTTCACGTGCTTCACCTGCTCGCGGAGCGCGCTGACGTCACGGAACTCGATCACCGTGGGCGGCGCGGCGGGGGTGGAGGTGGAGCGCCGTGGCCCCGGCCGCCCTCTGAGGGCGGCAGGAGGGAGGGGTCAGAACTCGATCACCGTGGGCGGCGCGGCGGGGGTGGAGGTGGAGCGCCACGGCCCCGGCCGCCATCTGAGGGCGGCGGCAGGGAGGGATCATCACCGTGGGCGGCGCGACGGGGGTGGAGGTGGAGCGCCGCGGCCCCGGCCGCCATCTGAGGGCGGCGGCAGGGGAGAGGGGTCAGAACTCGATCACCGTGGGCGGCGCGACGGGGGTGGAGGTGGAGCGCCGTGGCCCCGGCCGCCCTCTGAGGGCGGCAGGAGGGAGGGGTCAGAACTCGATCACCGTGGGCGGCGCGGCGGGGGTGGAGGTGGAGCGCCGCGGCCCCGGCCGCCATCTGAGGGCGGCGGCAGGGAGGGATCATCACCGTGGGCGGCGCGGCGGGGGTGGAGGTGGAGCGCCGCGGCCCGGCCGCCATCTGAGGGCGGCGGCAGGGAGAGGGGTCAGAACTCGATCACCGTGGGCGGCGCGACGGAGGTGGAGGTGGAGCGCCGTGGCCCCGGCCGCCCTCTGAGGGCGGCAGGAGGGAGGGGTCAGAACTCGATCACCGTGGGCGGCGCGGCGGGGGTGGAGGTGGAGCGCCGCGGCCCCGGCCGCCATCTGAGGGCGGCGGGCAGGGAGGGATCATCACCGTGGGCGGCGCGGCGGGGTGGAGGTGGAGCGCCGCGGCCCCGGCCGCCATCTGAGGGCGGCGGCAGGGAGAGGGTCATCACCGTGGCGGCGCGACGGGGGTGGAGGTGGAGCGCCGCGGCCCCCGGCCGCCATCTGAGGGCGGCGGCAGGGAGAGGGGTCAGAACTCGATCACCGTGGGCGGCGCGGCGGGGGTGGAGGTGGAGCGCCGCGGCCCCGGCCGCCATCTGAGGGCGGCGGCAGGGAGGGATCATCACCGTGGGCGGCGCGGCGGGGGTGGAGGTGGAGCGCCGCGGCCCCGGCCGCCATCTGAGGGCGGCGGCAGGGAGGGGGGTCAGAACTCGATCACCGTGGGCGGCGCGGCGGGGGTGGAGGTGGAGCGCCGCGGCCCCGGCCGCCATCTGAGGGCGGCGGCAGGGAGAGGGGTCAGAAGATGGCCTGGTGCGAGGTGTCCAGTCGCAACGAAACATTTAATTATCAGCACGTTTTGTTGCTTGCTTTCTATCTGAATGAAAGGGCTAAAAATCCACCGCGCGATGCAATGCGGTCGATCCCTCGTGCATTCCTTCACTTCCTCACTATTTTAGCCCAAATCCTACAAGAGAGAGACACGCAACAACCTCTGTAGGTACCTCAGATCATCTCTATCACACTCTCACTCGGCCTTGGAATTTTGACCATTTCCTGGACTTTTTGGTTCCAAAGATTTTTACTCTCTCCATTTTTTTCCCCGAAAATTTGCTCTTTTTCACCTTAGCTTACTGACATTGTAGTTAAAAGACAATTGTAATTTCCTCACAAGGATTTCATATATTTTACAAATCAGGAATTTTTACTTTCCAAGTAAAATACATTTTATACAAATTACAATATTAGTTTTCCTAACAATAAATTTTACTCTTCACCTGTGGATTTTACTCTCCGAGACCAGGTCATGAAATAGAAATACAACACTGCTCTCACTTCCCATTGCCCTTCCTACCACTCACGCACTCACCAGAACTTCACACCCGCATCACACCGACTCTCACCTGCCGGCCTCTGCCACAACTTCACACCCGCATCACACCGACTCTCACCTGCCGGCCTCTGTCCCCTCCTCTGTCACAACTTCACACCCGCATCACACCGACTCTCACCTGCCGGCCTCTGTCCCCTCCTCTGCCTCCTCTGCCGCCTGCTCCTCCTCCTCCCCCTCCGTCTCGGCTCCTCCCCTCCTCTCCCCGGCCGCCTCGAGCGCGCCGTGCGGGTGTTTGGTCCTGATGTGCTGCGCCAGGTTCGCCGGCCGCGTGCCACACAGGGAACACTGGCTGCGACAGCGGCGCCGGTGCTGACCCAGCTCGCTGGCCGTGTCAAACTCCCGGCGACAGCGGCGGCACCAGGGCCGCGTGTGGGTCGTGGTGATGTGCTCCACAGAGAGCTGAAACCGGGGCAGATGCCCGCGAGCGAGCGAGAGAGCGAGACGAGAGCGAGAGAGCGAGAGAGCGAGAGAGCGAGAGAGCGAGAGAGCGAGAGAGCGAGAGAGCGAGAGAGCGAGAGCGAGAGAGAGAGAGGAGAGAGAGAGAGAGAGGAGAGAGAGAGAGAGAGAGAGAGAGAGAGGAGAGAGAGAGAGAGAGAGAGAGAGAGAGAGAGAGAGAGAGAGAGAGAGAGAGAGAGAGAGAGGCGTCAGAGTTCGATTTCCGACGGCAGCAAGATTTTCTCATCATTTTTAACACAGCTGTTGAGAGAGAGGCGTCAGAGTTCGCTTTCCGACGGCAGCAAGATTTTCTCATCATTTTAAACACAGCTGTTTGTATCATACATTTTGCGACAGTTGTATTATACGTTAGCAGTTTAGCGTGCAGGAAGGTAACTAGGTGTGTTAATAATTTCTTTCAAAGTTTCGGATAAATGGGAATTTGAGCCTGTATGGTGAAGAGAATGAGAATACCAGTTCAATGACGTCGCGATGATCAAACCAATCACGTGAATGTGCAGTACAATTTGCACCAGAGGGCGCTGCAACTGAAATAGTGAACGAAACACCGCCAATAATCGGTGTGTTATACACAAGTGCACGGTCGGTAACAGGAACGATCTTCGTCTCGTCTCGTCCCGTCCCGTCCGTCCCGTCCCGTCCCGTCCCGTCCCGTCCCGTCCCGTCCCCGTCCCGTCCCGCCCCGCCCCGCCCCGCCCCGCCCCGCCCCGCCCGCCCCGCCCCGCCCCGCCCCGCCCCGCCCCGCCGCCCGCCCCGCCCCGCCCCGCCCCGCCCCGCGTCGCGTCGCGTCGCGTCGCGTCCCGTCATCTTCCCCGTCCGGGTCCGGGTCCGGGTCCGGGTCCGGGTCCGGGTCCGGGTCCGGTCCCGGTCCCGGTCCCGGTCCCGGTCTCGGTCCCCGGTCCCGGTCCCGGTCCCGGTCCCGGTCCCGTTCCCGGTCCCGCTCACCTGCTGCAATCGAACGAAGTGTCGCAGCGGCCGGCAGTAGAAGTTCGGGGTGCCTGTCGAGGCCCGCGGCTCCCGGCCCCATGCTACGGCCGGCCGGGCCCATCTGACGGAGGGGACACGGGACACGGCCAGTCAGTCAGCCAGGCCTCACAGACACAGTCAGGACACAGTCCGACACAGGTCAGAGGCCATCTGACGGAGGGGACACGGGGCACGGCCAGTCAGTCAGCCAGGCCTCACGGACACAGTCCAGACACAGTCCGGACAACAGTCCGACAACAGGTCAGAGGCCGGCTGACAGCACGTCAGAAACACAGCAGCGCGTCCCATCTATTGTAAAAACGCGCCGTCCATCTATTGTAAAACGCTTTGACGGATCCGCAAAACAAGCCTTGCTTAAACAGGATTCCCATACATAGTGAAGTTAAGTTCATTAAATGTAAGGACAAATCGAAGTGACACAAGTTTTTAAGAGAGAAAAAAAAACAACAAGAGAAAACACCTCCAGGAGAACCAACACATAAAATGACCATGTTGCACGCCGCCATTCCATTTTTGCCATTCGGGCCAGCGCCAGGACACGGCTCTCTCTCTCTCTCTCTCTCTCTCTCTCTCTCTCTCCTCTCTCTCTCTCTCTCTCTCTCTCTCTCTCTCTCTCTCTCTCTCTCACTCTCTCTCTCTCTCTCTCTCTCTCTCTCTCTCTCTCTCTCTCTCTCTCTGGTGTCTGTGTGTCTGTGTGTCTGTGTGTCTGTGTGTCTGTGTGGTCTGTGTGTCTGTGTGGTCTGTGTGTCTGTGTGTCTGTGGTCTGTGTGTCTGTGTGTCTGTGTGTCTGTGTGTCTGTGTGTCTGTGTGTCTGTGTGTCTGTGTGTCTGTGTGTCTGTGTGTCTGTGTGTCTGTGTGTCTGTGTGTCTGTGTGTCTGTGGGTCTGTGTGTCTGTGTGTCTGTGCGTCTGTGCGTCTGTGCGTCTGTGCGTCTGTGCGTCTGTGCGGTCTGTGCGTCTGTGCGTCTGTGCGTCTGTGCGTCTGTGCGTCTGTGCGTCTGTGCGTCTGTGCGTCTGTGCGGTCTGTGCGTCTGTGCGTCTGTGCGTCTGTGCGTCTGTGCGTCTGTGCGTCTGTGCGTCTGTGCGTCTGTGCGTCTGTGCGTCTGTGCGTCTGTGCGTCTGTGCGTCTGGCGTCTGTGCGTCTGTGCGTCTGTGCGTCTGTGCGTCTGTGCGTCTGTGCGTCTGTGCGTCTGTGCGTCTGTGCGTCTGTGCGTCTGTGCGTCTGTGCGTCTGTGCGTCTGTGCGTCTGTGCGTCTGTGCGTCTGTGCGTCTGTGCGTCTGTGCGTCTGTGCGTCTGTGCGTCTGTGCGTCTGTGCGTCTGTGCGTCTGTGCGTCTGTGCGTCTGTGCCGTCTGTGCGTCTCCTCTGTGCGTCTGTGCGTCTTGTGCGTCTGTGCGTCTGTGCGTCTGTGCGTCTGTGCGTCTGTGCGTCTGTGCGTCTGTGCGGTCTGTGCGTCTGTGCGTCTGTGCGTCTGTGCGTCTGTGCGTCTGTGCGTCTGTGCGGTCTGTGCGTCTGTGCGTCTGTGCGTCTGTGCGTCTGTGCGTCTGTGCGTCTGTGCGTCTGTGCGTCCTGTGCGTCTGTGCGTCTGTGCGTCTGTGCGTCTGTGCGTCTGTGCGTCTGTGCGTCTGTGCGTCTTGTGCGTCTGTGCGTCTGTGCGTCTGTGCGTCTGTGCGTCTGTGCGTCTGTGGTCTGTGGCGTCTGTGCGTCTGTGTGTCTGTGTGTCTGTGTGTCTGTGTGTCTGTGTGTCTGGTGTCTGTGTGTCTGTGTGTCTGTGTGTCTGTGTGTCTGTGTGTCTGTGTGTCTGTGTGTCTGTGTGTCTGTGTGTCTGTGTGTCTGTGTGTCTGTGTGTCTGTGTGTCTGTGTGTCTGTGTGTCTGTGTGTCTGTGTGTCTGTGTGTCTGTGTGGTCTGTGTGTCTGTGTGTCTGTGTGTCTGTGTGTCTGTGTGTCTGTGTGTCTGTGTGTCTG
>JAXIVJ010010431.1:0-47211 GCA_036785665.1 Chirona hameri
AACATTTCCGGGCCCCTAAAATTATCTTGTCACGACGATTCGATGCGTTTTCCCCATCGAAATCGAACGAGCGGTTGTCAATATCTCGGGGGGGGGGGGGGGCAGAATCTGCCCCCCGCAGGTTACGTAATTTTGGCCGCCAGCTGGGAATAGAGTTAAGAGGCGCGCAACAGTTATATGGCGCCCATTTAGACCGGATCCAGACATGTCAGACGGGTCAGGGACAGGTCTCCGAGGTCAAGACAGGTCGGTCACCGAGGTCAGGACAGGTCAATCTCCTACCAAACAGATCCCACCCTTCCTACCAAACAGACCCAGTCTCCTACCAAACAGACCCGCCTTCCTACCAAAACAGACCCAGTCTCCTACCAAAACAGACCCCAGCCTTCCTACACAAAACAGGACCCAGCTCCTACCAAAACAGACCCAACCTTCCTACAAAACAGACCCAAGCCCTCCTACCAAAACAGACCAACCCTTCCTCCAAAACAGACCCAGCTTCTACCAATACAGACCCAGCCTTTCTTACCAAACAGATACCAGTCTCCTACCAAAACAGACCCCAGCCTTCCTACCAAAACAGACCCGTCTCCTACCAAAACAGACCTCAACCTCCTACCAAAACAGACCAGCTTCCTACCAAAAACAGACCCCAGCCTTCCTACCAAAACGACCCAGCCTTCCTACCAAAACAGACCCCAGCCTTCCTACCAAAAAGACCCAACCTTCCTACCAAAACAGACACAACCTTCCTACCAAAACAGACCCATCCTTCCTACCAAACAGGGACCAGCCTTCCTACCATACAGACCCAGCCTTCCTACCAAAACAGACCAGCACTCTCCTACCAAAATAGACCAGTCTCCTACCAAAACAGACCCAACCATCTACCAAAACAGACCCAACCTTCCTACCAAAACAGGACCCCCAACCTTCCCCAATCCCCCCCAAAACAGACAGCCTTCTACCAAAACAGACGCTCAAACAGACACTTCCTACCAAAACAGACCAGCATTCTACCAAAACAGACCCAACCTTCCTACCAAAACAGACAGCCTTCCTACCAAAACAGACCCACCTTCCTACCAAATACAGACCCAACCTTCCTCCAAAACAGACCCAGCCTTCCTAACAAAACAGGACCCAGTCTCATACCAAAAACAGACCCAACCTCCTACCAAAAAGGCATTCCTACCTAAACAGTCCCAATCTCCTACCAAAACAGACAACCTTCCTACCAAAACAGACCCAGCCTTCCCTACCAAAACAGACCCAACATTCCTACCAAAACAGACCCCAACCTTCCTACCAAACAGACCCCAGCCATTCCTACCAAAACAGACCCAACCTTCCTACCAAAACAGACCCCAGCCTTCTACCAAAACAGACCCAGCCTTCCTACCAAAACAGACCCCATCTTTCCTACCAAACAGACCCAGCCTCTACCAAAACAGACCCACCTTCCTACCAAAACAGATCCAACCTTCCTACCAAAACAGACCCAGGCCTTCCTACCAAAACAGACCTAGTCTCCTACCAAAACAGACCCAACCTTCCTACCAAAACAGGACCCAGCCTTCCTACCAAAACAGGACCCACCTTCCTACCAACAGACCCAGCCTCCCTACCAAAACAGACCCAGTCTCTACAAATAACAGACCCAACCTTCCTACCAAAACAGACCCCAGCCTTCCTACAAAACAGACCCAGTTTCCTACCAAAACAGACCCAACTTCCTACCAAACAGACCAGCCCTTCCTACCAAAACAGACAGCCTTCCTAACAAAACAGACCAGTCTCCTACCAAAACAGACCAACCTTCTACTAAACGACCCCAACCTTCCTACAAAACAGACCCAGCCTTCCTACAAAACAGACCCAACCTTCCTACCAAAACAGACATCCTTCCTACCAAACAGACAGCCTCCTACCAAAACAGACCAGTCCTCCTACCAAACAGACCCAACCTTCCTACCAAAACGACCCCGCCTTCCTACCAAAACAGGACTGCCTTCCTACCAAAACAGACCAGTCTCCTACCAAAACAGACCCAAACCTTCCTACCAAAAAAACAGACCCCAACCTCCTACAAAACAGACCCAGGCCTTCCTACCAAAACAGACAAACCTTCCTACAAAACAGACCCCAACCTTCCTACCATAACAGACCCAGCTTTCTACCAAAACAGACAGGGTCCTACCAAAACAGACCCAGCCTTCCTACCCAAAACTAGACCCAGCCTTCCTACCAAAACAGACAGCCTTCATACCAAAACAGACCAGCTCTCCTACAAAACAGACCAACCTTCTACCAAAACAGACCCCCACCTCTACCAAAACAGACCCTAGACTTCCTACCAAAAGACCTCCAACCTTCCTACCAAAACAGACCCAACCTTCCTACCAAAACAGACCCAGACAAAACCTTCCTACAAAAACAGTCAGAGCCTAGCCTACCAAAAGCCAAACCAGCCTCCTACCTAACAGGCCTCCCTACCCTAAACAGACAGAGCCTACCTACCAAAACCAAACCAGCCTTCCTACCAAACAGACCCAGCGTTCCTACTCAAACAGACCCAGCCCTTCCTACTAAAACAGACAGAGCCTACCTACCCCAAACCAAACCAGCCTTCACTACTCAACAGACCCCAGCCTTCTACAAAAAACAGACCCAGCCTTCCTACCAAAATCAGACCCAGCCTTCCCTACCAAACGACCAGCCTCCTACTACCAAAACAGACCACCCGCTTCCTACCAAAACAAACCCAACCTTCCTACCAAAACAGACAGAGCTACCCTACCAAACCTAACCAGCCTTCCTACCAAAACAGACCCCAGCCTCCCTACAAAAAACAGACCCAACCATCCTACCAAAACAGACCCAGCCTTCTACCAAAACAGACACCATTCCTTCCAGCGTCTCCGCACGCCTTTGAAATGGGGGGGGGGGGTGACAGGATCGAGTCGAGTGGTCTCTCAGTCAGCGAAAAGTTGCTGACGGGGGGGGGGGGGGGGGTGAGCGTCGCGAAAAAGTTGTTAGACGGGAGGATGGAGCGTCAGCGAAAGCTTGTTGACAGGGGAGATGGTAACAAATAATGAGTACGCCTAGCGGTGTCGATTTTTTCAAAACGATTTGGAGGCCAAACAAATACTGATCCAAGGGGGATTCAATGGATCTAATCTTTGTTGGCCACCAATCCAAGGGGGTTATCAGCGCCATGGCTTCCCCCAAACGACTGAAAGCGGCAATACAAATGACACCGCAGAATTTAGAGGCCGATTTTCAAACTCTGATGCTAGCCCCCTAACTTCACCTCAATCTAAACAAAATTATATACAAATGCTAAGACTTTTTCAGACCAAGCTATCGGCTTCCTCAGATCGACTAGGGCTTTCTCAGTGACGTCCACAGGGCCCACTCTGACCTCCAAAGGGCCCACTCTGACCTCCCAGAGGGCCCACTCTTGACCTTCAGAGGGCCCACTCTGACCTTCAGAGGGCCACTCTGACCTTCAGAGGGCCACTCTGACTCAGAGAGCCCCACTCTGGCCACCCCCTAGAGGGCACAATCTGGTTTCCAAGTGAGAGATCACCATGGTCTCGGAGGGGCTCACTCTGGCCAGCTTTGAGGGCCCACTCTGGCTTCCAGAGGGGCTCACTTCTGTCCTTCAGAGGGCCCACTCTGGCCTCCAGGACTCCAGAGGGTCCAATCTACATCAGAGGGGTCATCCTGGCTGGCCTCCAGGGCCAACCCAGCGGCTCCAGAGGGCCTATACTATTTAGGCTACAGCTGGCCCACCCTAGGCCTCCAAAGAGCCCACTCTGGTCTCGAGGGCCCACTCTGGTCTCGAGGGCCCCACTCTGGTCTCGAGGGCCCACTCTGGCCTCTTATAGGGCCCTCCCTGGCCTCGAGGGCCACTCTGTCTCGAGGGCCCACTCTGGTCTCGAGGGCCCACTCTGGCCTCGAGGGCCCACTCTGGCCTCTATAGGTCCCACTCTAGCCTCTATAGGGCCACCCTGGCCCTCTATAGGGCCCACCCTGCCTCTATTGGCCACCCTGTCCTCTATAGGGCCACCCTGTCTCTCTATAGGGCCACCCCTGTCCTCTATAGGCGCCACCCTGTCCTCTATAGGGCCACCCTTGTCCTCCTATAGGGCCCACCCTTGGGGGGGGGGGGGCCTCTATAGGGCCCACCCTGGCACCTATAGGGCCACCCTGGCCTCTATAGGGCCACCCTGACCCTCTATAGGGACCACCCTGGCTATATTAGGGCCACCCTGCCTCAATAGGGGCCACCCTGGCCTCTATAGGGCCACTCTGTCCTCTATAGGGCCCACTCTGGCCTCTATAGGGCCCACTCTTGAGCCTCTATAGGGCCCACTCTGGCCTCTATAGGGCCCACTCTGGCCTCTATAGGGCCCACCCTGGCCTCTATAGGGCCCACCCTGGCCTCAATAGGCCCACCCTAGCCATCTATAGGGCCCACCCTGGCCTCTATTGGGCCCACCCTGGCCTCTATAGGGCCCACCCAGGCCTCTATAGAGCCACCCTGGCCTCTATAGGGCCCACCCTGGCCTCTATAGGGCCCACCCTGGCCTCTATAGGGCCACTCTGTCCTCTATAGGGCCACCCTAGGCCTCTATAGGGCCCCTCCCTGCTCTATAGATCCCACTCTGTCCTCTATAGGGCCCATCCCTGGGCCTCTCATAGGGCCCTACTTCTGGCCTATATAGGGCCCACCCTGGCCTATATAGGCCCCACCCTGGCCATTATAGGGCCCACCCTGGCCTCCTATAGGGCCACTCTGTCATATATAGGGCCACTCTGTCCTCTATAGGGCCCACCCTGGCCCTCTATAGGGGCGCACCCTGCTCTATATAGGGCCCACCCTGCCTCTATAGGGCCACCCTGGCCTCTATAGGCCA
Organism: Chirona hameri; assembly: GCA_036785665.1. Classification (NCBI taxonomy): domain Eukaryota; kingdom Metazoa; phylum Arthropoda; class Thecostraca; order Balanomorpha; family Balanidae; genus Chirona; species Chirona hameri. The sequence goes on from JAXIVJ010010431.1 coordinate 4,926, forward strand.
CCCTTGGACTCCATAGGACCCACTCTGGCCTCGATAGGGCCACCCTTGGCCTCTATAGGGCCCACTCTGCCTCAATAGGCTCCCACTCAAGCATTTTAAATAGCCCACTCCCTGCTCTTGCCAACCTCCAGAGGGCCCATTCTGGCCATCCATCCAGAGGGGCCCACTCTGATCTCCGGATGGCCTACTGTTACTTCCGGAGGGCCCACCTTTGTCCTCCAGACGGCCCACTCTGGCCTCCAGAGGGGGGGGGCGGCACTCTTGTGGCCTCCTGATGGCCCACTCTGGCCTCCAGAGGGTCCACTCTGGTCCTCCAGAGGGCCCAATCTGGTCTCCAGAGGGCCCACTCTGGTCTCCAGGGGCCACTCTGGCCCCAGAGGCCCACTCTCGGCCTCCTGATGGCACACTCTGACCTCCAGAGGGCCCACTCTGGCCCTCCAGAGGGCCCACTCTGGCCTCCAGAGGGCCCCACTCTGGCCTCCAGAGGCCCACTCTGGCCTCCAGAGGGCCCACTCTGGCCTCCAGAGGGGCCCACTCCTGGCCTCCAGGAGGGCCCACTCTGGCCTCCCGAGGGGCCCACTCTGGCCTCCAGAGGCCCACTCTGGCCTCCAGAGGTCCACTCTGGCCTCCAGAGGGCCCACTCTGGCCTCCAGATGGCCCACTCTTGCCCTCCAGGGGCCCACTCTGGCCTCCAGAGGGCCCCACCTGGCCTCCAGAGGGCCCACTCTGCCTCCAGAGGGCCCACTCTGCCTCCAGGAGGGGCCCACTCTGGCCTCCTGATGCACACTCTGTGCCTCCGGAGGCCCACCTTGTCCTCCAGACGGCCCACTCTGGCCTCCAGAGGCCCACTCTGGCCTCCTGATTGGCACCACTCTGACCCTCCAGAGCTTGTCACTCCCACTTAGCCGTTTCAGTTTTTTAGGCGATCATCCTCAGACTCAAAAACAATTTATTTAGGTGAAGATAAACAATTTAGTCGGTACACTCCTTGATTCAATCATTGATTAACATTTTTAATCTGTAAAGATCCGACCCGTACAGTATCCCTTTAATGAAAAACGAGGCACACAAACCTAAAGTGGTACGTCTATCTAATCGGTCTATATCCGTCTTATAACGTCATCTATCGCGGTTAATCTCACATCTCACAAACTTACGCTTTATGACGTGAATAATGGTTGTCAGAATGGTAAAAAGGCTTTTTGGGGGGCCAAATCCCCCCCCCCCCCCAAAAAAAAACACACAATTATACCACTCATCGAATTTCGCTTCTATCATTACGTCTCAATAGGTGATTTAACCAACTTCCCTTAGTAAACGTTTTGCAGATTTTCGCTTAATAGTAAATGAGCATGTTTTGTCGACTGCAGGCGTTTAAAGAAGAAAAAAAAAACATTGGGGGGGGGGGGGAGAACACCTTTTGTGAGCCGAACTCAACATTGTGGTGGGGGGGGGGGGGGGCGAGGGCCACCCCAAAAGTATATATCCGACACCTATGAGTACAACTGACACTTATATATAATTGTTTATCAAGGGAAAATGGGGGAGGGACTTATCTCCCTGCTCAAGAATGGGGGACACGTCCCTCCCCGTCCACCACGGGGCGGATCCCCTGCTTCCTACCAAAAGACCTACTAACAAAAGACCCAGCCTTCCTACAAAACAGACCCCACCTCCTACCAAACAGACCAGCCTTCCTACCAAAACAGACCCCGCCCTTCCTACAAAACAGACCCAGCCTTCCTACCAAAACAGACCCCTGCCCTTCCTACAAACAAGACCCAGCCCTTCCTACTAAAGACAAACCCCGCCTTTCCTACCAAAACAGACCTCCAGCCTCCTACTAAACAGACCCAGCCTTCCTAACAAAACAGACCCAGCCTTCCTACCAAAACAGACCCCGCCTTCCTAACAAAAGACCCATCTTCCTACCAAAACAGACCCCGCCTTCCTACCAAAACAGACCCCCTTCCTACCAAAACAAGAACCCAGCCTTCCTACCAAAACACTCAGACCTCCTACCAAAACAGACCCAGCCTTCCTACTAAAACAGACCCAGCCTTCCTACCAAAACAGACCCGCCTTCCTACCAAAACAGACCCAGCCTTCCTACAAAACAGACCCCAGCCTTTCCTACCAAAACAGACCAGTCTCCTACCAAACAGACCCAACCTTCCTAACAAAAGACCAGCCTTCCTACCAAAACAGACCCCGCCTTCCTACCAAAACAGACCCGCCTTCCTACCCAAACAGACCAGTCTCCTACCAAAACAGACCCAACCTTCCTACCAAAACAGACCAAGCCATTCCTACTAAAACAGACCCAAGCCTTCCTACCAAAACAGACCCAGCCTTCCTACCAAAACAGACCCAGCCTTCCTACCAAAACAGACCCGCCTTCCTACCAAAACAGACCCAGCCTTCCTAACAAAAGACCCAGCCTTCCTACCAAAACAGACCAAGCCTTCCTACTAAAACAGACCCAGCCTTCCTACCAAAACAGACTCAGCCTTCCTACCAAAACAGACCCAGCCTTCCTACCAAAACAGACCCAGCCTTCCTACCAAAACAGACCCAGCCTTCCTACCAAAACACTCAGACCTCCTACCAAAACAGACCCAGCCTTCCTACTAAAACAGACCCAGCCTTCCTACCAAAACAGACCCAACCTTCCTAACAAAAGACCCAGCCTTCCTACCAAAACAGACCCCGCCTTCCTACCAAAACAGACCCGCCTTCCTACCAAAACAGACCAGTCTCCTACCAAAACAGACCCAACCTTCCTACCAAAACAGACCAAGCCTTCCTACTAAAACAGACCCAGCCTTCCTACCAAAACAGACCCAGCCTTCCTACCAAAACAGACCCAGCCTTCCTACCAAAACAGACCCGCCTTCCTACCAAAACAGACCCAGCCTTCCTAACAAAAGACCCAGCCTTCCTACCAAAACAGACCAAGCCTTCCTACTAAAACAGACCCAGCCTTCCTACCAAAACAGACTCAGCCTTCCTACCAAAACAGACCCAGCCTTCCTACCAAAGCAGACCCAGCCTTCCTACCAAAACACTCAGACCTCCTACCAAAACACTCAGACCTCCTACCAAAACAGACCCAGCCTTCCTACCAAAATAGACCCAGCACCCAGCCTTCCTACCAAAACAGACCCAGCCTTCCTACCAAAACAGACCCAGCCTTCCTACCAAAACACTCAGACCTCCTACCAAAACAGACCCAGCCTTCCTACCAAAATAGACCCAGCCTTCCTACCAAAACAGACCCAGCCTTCCTACCAAAGCAGACCCAGCCTTCCTACCAAAACATTCAGACCTACCAAAACATTCAGACCTCCTACCAAAACAGACCCAGCCTTCCTACCAGAGCAGACCCAGCCTTCCTACCAAAACATTCAGACCTCCCGCCCCCCCCCCCCCCCCGCCCCCGCCGTTCACCTGGGAAGCGATCCTGGCAGCGTCCTTTCCCCCGCCGGCTATTCAGACCTCCCTCCCCCCCCCGCCCCCGCCGCTCACCTGGGAAGCGATCCTGGCAGCGTCCTTTCCCCGCCGGCTGTTCAGACCTCCCCCCCCCCCCGCCCCCGCCGCTCACCTGGGAAGCGATCCTGGCAGCGTCCTTTCCCCCGCCGGCTGTTCAGACCTCCCCCCCCGCCCCCGCCGCTCACCTGGGAAGCGATCCTGGCAGCGTCCTTTCCCCCGCCGGCTGTTCAGACCTCCCCCCCCGCCCCCGCCGCTCACCTGGGAAGCGATCCTGGCAGCGTCCTTTCCCCCGCCGGCTGTTCAGACCTCCCCCCCCCCCGCCCCCGCCGCTCACCTGGGAAGCGATCCTGGCAGAGTCCTTTCCCCCGCCGGCTGTTCAGACCTCCCCCTCCCCCCCCCGCCCCCGTTGCTCACCTGGGAAGCGATCCTGGCAGCGTCCTTTCCCCCGCCGGCTGTTCAGACCTCCCCCCCCCCCCCCGCCCCCGCCGCTCACCTGGGAAGCGATCCTGGCAGCGTCCTTTCCCCCGCCGGCTGTTCAGACCCCCCCCCCGCCCCCGCCGCTCACCTGGGAAGCGATCCTGGCAGCGTCCTTTCCCCCGCCGGCTGCTGCTGCGCCTCCTCGCTCCTCGTCCCCCCCCCCCCCGCCCCCGCCGCTCACCTGGGAAGCGATCCTGGCAGAGTCCTTTCCCCCGCCGGCTGCTGCTGCGCCTCCTCGCTCCTCGTCTGACTCCGGGACCGGCGGGACCGCTGCGACGCCAGCTGGCGGTTCAGACGCACAAAGTCCCTCGTCGGCTCCGACGAGTCGTGTGAGGAGAGCTTCGGTGAGGCGATCTGCGGAGACGAGTCGACTTGGTCCGAAGCATCGTCTAGAGCAGCGCCGGAGACGCCGTTGTGGGTGGAAGGGTGGTTCGTTTGGCCGTTCGTGGCGCAGGTCGCTGCGCCGTTCACTGTCACCGCGCCGCGCGTCGTCACCGCGCCAGGTTTGTCGCCTGGCCGCGCCGCGGCGGGATTGGCACTCGGACGTGAGAGCCTCGTCACACTCTGCGACTTTCGTCTGCTGAGGAGACGCGTGGACGGCTCGGGCGCCGACCGCGCCGCAACGCCATCTCGTAGCGTCTCGGACGACTTGAACTTGCGGCTGCCGGCGAGAGATGGCGCGCGGTACGGTGTCCGTGCCCGCTCCAGCGCCTGTTCCCGGAAACTGAGCCGCGTCTCGTCACTGAAACGAGACACCGGCGGCTCGTGCAGCCTCCCCGCCCCCGCCGGCGGCTCGTACAGCCTCCCCGCCCCCGCCGGCGGCACGGGCCGCGCGCGGCCAGTCCCCCGCAGCTCCCGCGCGTCGGCGGCCACGGCGCGCGCACTGCCCTCTGTCGGTGGCCGGCGCAGACTGCCGATCAGAGCGCGAATCCGCTCTCGGCGCAGATCACACTCTGACGAGCGGTCCGACTCGTCACCGGCGGGTACGGTGAGACGGACGGCGCGGGAGGAGCGGTCACCACCGCCGGCCCATGGCGGCGCCGCGGCGGGTGAAGGGATTCCTTCGCCGTCGGCGCGCGGTGAAGGGAGGCGGGCGCCGTTGGCGGGCCGCGCGGGCCGGCCCTTGCTGTTGGCGGTGACGCCGCCGGAATGAAGCGGCCGGTCTGGGTCGGATGCTCGGGGTAGACGACGGTCCAGCTCGGTCGCAGACGAGCTCCTAGTCACACCCGGAGACAGACTCCCCGAGCCGACGTCGGCGGACGAAGGCACGCGCCGAAAACCACCGTGTGAAGGAATTCCTTCGTCACGTGAAGGAATTCCTCCATTTAGTGAAAGCATCCCTTCACCAAGTGAAGGGATTCCTCCGTTTTCGGCGGACGCTTGCTTCCTGCCGGGCGAGATGACCCTGACCCCGTGCACGCCCTCCACGGCCGCCAGGTCGCCGCTCAGCTGACTGAGGTCGATATGCCGCCGCGGCGACCGCGGACTGGCCGCGAAAGACGCCGCCGACGATGATGACTTGGAATGACTGAGCGCCTCCTGTAAATCGGAGGACGTCCTGGGTAAAATAACAAGACAAACATGGGAGGTGTTATGCGGAGGAGGTGTTTCAGAGCGGGTCATAAGATAATGTGGTAGCAATGAGAGCGCAGGTAACACAGCACCAATGCATGTGGACAAGGTGCAATGTGAATGTGATATACATAGTTCGCCAATGTAAATTCGACATGTTTAGGCCATTATTTAGACTAAATTCGACATGTTTAGGCCATTATTTAGACTAAATTCGACATGTTTAGGCCATTATTTAGACTAAATTCGACATGTTTAGGCCATTATTTAGACTAAATTCGACATGTTTAGGCCATTATTTAGACATGATGGTTAACTACGGTGCTACATTACCAGTAAGGCGCCGAAGTTGGCGATGAACGGGCGAGCGCGAAGGAAATGTAGGGCGAATTTCAACTCGATCGGGCAAGTGGTTTCTGAGATACAAAAAGGGTGCGCACGTGCAGAGGCACCCACCCCTGACTTGTGGAAAGGCGGCGGCTAAGAGGTCTCTAACTACACATCAAATTTGAACACAATCGGCTCAGCCGTTCCTGAGATATAGAATAGGGGTGTGCACGTGCGCACGTGCAGAGGCACCCACCCCTGACTTGTGGGAAAGTGGCGGCTGAGAGGTCCCTAACCACACACCAAATTTACACATAATCTGCCCAGCCGTTGCGGAGTTATTGTGAGCAAATACTTTTCAACACCCCTCACGCGGCACGCTCCACGCGCAGTGGTAGTCACCCACATGAGTCGGCACTGTTCTCAAACAGGGTAGGTTGGTTGGGGCTGCTAAGCAACGAAGTTCGCTTGTCAATCGGACGTGCGGTTGCAGAGATATGAGCTTCTCAAAAGCGTCGCCACGGGCCGGGCCGGGTCGGGCCGCTCATATTCAGATTTGTCCCATACACCACGGAAGGACGAGCGAGCGCTCGTAATAACTAACATGATGTATAACGGTTTGGTATTGTAACAGCCCAGCACCACTAATGCCAGCTGTTAATGAAGGAAAGCAAATTGGTACACAGCATAAATGTAAACCTAGAATGCAGCCATGAATACAGCTGAACACAACACGCTCCATAGTATGCGGATGCACAACTACTTTGGCACGTGCAGCCATCACGACACAATGCCTTCGGTCAATTTGTTCTTTAGGGATTAAGTTGACTATCTGTAAAACGAGATAAAACCACTCCATGCGACAGGCATAAACAAAACATTTAGCTCAAAGTAGATAAAAAATACAAACCAGTGCAGACATCTGTTTGCTAGGGTTAGCCAGCGAGGGGTATTCCACTATGTGGTTTGATCTTATAGACCTCATCTACAAGGTGGTTCAAATGGCCCATTGACAACAAGACGTGCAACAAACTTGGGAGCCTCCATATTTCATCACTCTGCCTCGGTGATGCTGGGATCTTCCACTCATCAATCACCCCAATCACCCCCAAATCAATCACCCCAACCTACCGGTCTCAGCCAGGCTGTGATTGGCTCACCTCTGTGACGCCATTGATGGGCAGCGCTCTCATTGGCTGGCGCCCGCCGCCGCTGTGCCGACCTTGGCTGCGATTGGTTCGCAGCTTCTCACGCGCGTTGACGCAGTCAGCGCCGCCTGTCGGACAACACGGGAAGCGTTAGTGTGGGAAAATGACGCCACATAGCTCAATGGAGTCATGCAATTGATAACAGGGCGATACAAGTGATAATGCAAAGGATAAACAAAATATGAGATTATGCCAGCAAAAAGTGCAGCTTCAAGAAAGGTACCACCAAGGCCCTATAACCAGGTAAAGACACGAGCCATTTGACCTTGAACTCGACGGACCGCCGGATGACGTCACTGGCGGGGCCCGGCTGCTTCGTCGGCGCCGCGCTCAAGCGGATGGCTGTAACTCGTAAACGACAAAAAAATACCACCCTATAGAGGCATATTTTCGGAATCAGCGCATCCAGAAGGCCCTGTATGAAAAATTTGGGGAAAATCGAGACACCTCGGAATATCACACTGCCAGTGTGATATCTGATGCTGCTAACTTGACGAACGTCAGCCATCGAAACCCGCACGCAGCAAGCGCTACCGGCCTTGGCGCTATTGGCGCTACCGCGCAGCAATCGCCACCAACATGAGATGTTCAATTTCAACCGTGGAATGTCACGTTTTTGGGACTTCACAGTGGACATCGCATGTCATGCCATCACATGAAGTAATGCTGACCTCCTAGCCCCCGAAACCTCTGAATATGGCCACTGTTCCGGCACCCTTCACATTGTGTGGACTCTGAGAAACTGAGACCAGCACGTGTGATCTGCAATGTAAACTTCCAATGAGTTGATACCTCAAAAACGCGACTAGTATCTGGTAAATAAGGATATAGTGGGAAACCAAATCAAACTGAACCTAACCTAATCCAACTGTACCTATGCTTGCCACTTATATGCCACTTTGCAGTCTCTGATTATCCCAAGTCTCCACGCTTCAAGCCTGCTTATGTCAAGTTCACATGGGATCCTCTACTGATCGCAAGTTTACATTCGCAAACACGCGGGCAGGACAGTCACTCAGTTTCCGCACACCCCGTCTGATCCCACTCACACACCGCTTAGCGAGGCTCGATCCCAAGTAGCGAGGTGAGGCTTCACTCTTCTGTCTCACCTGTTGGTACAGACGGCAGATTGGCCGCCGGCGGGGGCGGGGGCGGCTGGCCGAGCAGCGCGCCCACCGTGCCGCTCGTGTGCTGCCGCCAGATCTGCCGCGCCTCCGGCCGCACCCGGAACGGCCGACACGTGTCGTCACCGGGGCAGGCGGTGACGTCAGCGGGGTCCAGCCGACGTCTGTTCATAGCCTGCTGAGCACGGGTTGATTGAACACGGGTTGATTGAGCACGGGTTGATTGAGCACGGTTTGATTGAGCACGGGTTGATTGAGCACGGTGGTGATTGAGCACGGGTTGATTGAGCACGGGTTGATTGAGCACGGGTTGATTGAGCACGGTGGTGATTGAGCACGGGTTGATTGAGCACGGTTTGATTGAGCACGGGCTGATTGACCACGGGTTGATTGAGCACGGGTTGATTGAGCACGGTTTGATTGAGCACGGGTTGATTGACCACGGGTTGATTGAGCACGGGTTGATTGAGCACGGTTTGATTGAGCACGGTTTGATTGAGCACGGTTTGATTGAGCATGGGTTGATTGAGCACGGGTTGATTGAGCACGGTTTGATTGAGCACAGGTTGATTGAGCACGGTTTGATTGAGCACGGATTGATTGAGCACGGTTTTATTGAGCACGGGTTGATTGAGCACGGTTTGATTGAGCACGTGTTGATTGAGCACGTGTTGATTGAGCACGGGTTGATTGAGCACGGGTTGATTGAGCACGGGTGTGAAGGTTAGAAGGAGTTGAAAAAGGGCAACACAATGGTGAATTGCCTTGATAGTTTGCCTCATGGAGATATATTAAAGAAGCTGGGTGTGTTCTCACTTAGATGTAAAAGAGATAAGATGGGATCTCATTGAAGTCTGTAAATTTGTAAATGGTCAGAATTCTGGATATTTAAAGGGAATAGTTCACCTTTAACATGGGGTTTTGGACTGAGATAGCAGATTTGTAGAGCAAATCTAAAAATGGGTTGTGGTGAAAGAATTACCTCCCTACGTTAAGTAATTTCGACAAAGGACTAGTGGGCCCGGTTTCATGTCCGCTGTTCAGGGCCACGATCGGGACATGAACGCGGGCGAGGTAGGTACACTCTCTGGCACGTAGTATCTGATCACGACGCCTCGTTAATATCCGCTCAGCCGCCCGGGCGGCGCAGCGGCCCCTTGTCAGAGACTGTATGTACTTGGCGTCAGGCGGAGCGGGGCGGCGCCAGAACGCCAGCTGCTATCGTACGATTTCTCGTGAAATAGAAACTTACTTCTTTCCCCACATATATCCATCAGTTGTTCAAACCAAAGTCATATTCGTAGTTTTGAGCTCAAGAGGCAAGAGGCAAGAGGCTATGGTTGAATTTCAAGACAACTTTCAAGGTGACCTATTCCCTTTAAAGGGAATGTTTGAGTTCAGTAGGGAAAATCGAGGCAGAGGTCATCAACATAAACTCATGAAACAAAGTAGGACTAGACTACGACAGTCATTTTTCAGTAGAAGGATTGTAGGACATTGGAGTAAGCTACCAGGGGATCTCACTACTGCAGTGCCACTTGCTTCCTTCAAAATTATATTATATATTAAAAAATACAGAGAAGGGATTAGTTCATACATACTTGTGGGATTAGACATTTTAGGCAGGTTAAAAAGTACAATAATTTGACAAGGGGTGAGACTGGTACAGGAAGATGTGTAACCTCAGATGGGCCCAAAAGGTTATTTGTCACATTTTTATTTTGTCTTTATTAGGCACATGTAGAGGGTTACTGTGGCCTGAGACATACAGGCCTAGCATGGGGTATACAATGTTATTGTAGGGGTTAAAACACTATTGTAGAGCATAAAGTGCTACTGTAGGGTATAAAGGGATATTTAGGGTATAAAGGGGCTGTAGCTGTAGGACATGCTCTATAGGGTATTTTCCCATTTGGGATGGTGTAACATACTGTTGACAACACATGACAACAGCCTAAGCAGAACGTTCTACAGAATGTGGTATCACAGGGGCTAAGCAGTTAAACGTGGCACGACTAAACTCCTTTGCTAAAGGAAGGAGTTTGGTGAGAGGAGTTTGGCTGAAGGGAGGAGTTAGATGAGTACCGAGCAGAGCGAGGTCCTCACCTTCAGTCAACCTGGGGAAAATATATGTATGAGCGGCCAACCGCAGCTGTGGTTTTTAGAAGCCAATGGCTTTACAACAGCTACTCTGTCGATATAACTGGAATTTTGCACGCATGTTTGTGGCATAGTAGTCATACAAGTATATCTTCAAAAGGCAAACTACTAAGACAATTTACCATTTGTGTTGCCTTCTTAGCTCTTTCTAACAACTAGCAATCTTTCTCATATGTTGGAAACCAGGCTTGCACACAACACTCCAAATGTGGTCTAACATATGCACAATACAAATTTGTTATTACCTCTTCACTTTTGTAGGAAACATTTATGTTAATGGCCTCCAGCATTCTAAGTGCCTTTTCCTAGCTTCTACGATCTGGTCTGACGCTGATAGTCTACTGTTTATCACAACATCTAAATATCATTACTTTTCAATCTGCTCTAATTTCTGCCCACCCATTTCATACTCAGGGGGTATTGACCATTGTCCCACCATTAGTTATTAGTTAACCCACAACTTACTGGGGGGGGGGGCTATTTCCCCCCCCCCTCCCGTTATTTTGCAACAACTCCTAAACCAACACCAGTATCATCACCAATCTTTCAGTACCTTCGCTCACATCAATTATACACATGTAGGCAAAAAGAAAATATGAGGGGATGATAGGTCAACCGGGAATGACGTCATGTTCTTCGGTTTTTGTTCAAAAATAATGGTTTGCGGAAAACGCTGTCAAAGGTACAATGTTTGAAATAAATTAAATTGTCTTAAATCAAATTACTGACAATGGACCGGGCTATCAAACGGTCATCTCGGTTTTTTTAGTTGTTTTTTTATTCAAGATTTTGAGAAATCCAAATACCTTTTTTTGTTTACAAAATTTTCAACAACAAAAAATCAGAGTTATCCAAAAACCGAATATATGTGATCGAGCCGTGTTCGGTGAATATGTGTACCAAATTTGAAGTCGATATCTTCAAAAATGACTGACTTATGACCTTTAAATGACACAAATTTACCACCTCTCTATGCATTACTATGCATAAAAAACGCATTTCCGTTTTTGCATTTTACTTCTATTTATATGGAACAAACAATGTTCTAATGTAATTTTTCACGTTCTAGACGAAAAACAAACCCATAAACATGTGTTACAACGCCTAATGACCGTATCTGCAGTTTGACCTCGTGACCTCGGATGACCTTGACCTGACACAGGGTCATAAACACCTTAGGATGGTACTTAGAAGTGTCAGACACACGAATCATACCGATTTATCGACTGCTTATGCGTTTAATATTGCAATTTTGCGCCACAATTCCATCCATCGAGACCTTTTGACACGGTCAAACATTTTGTACTTGACCTGACCTGTGACGTCATCGGTGACCCCGAGGTCAACAATATTAGGTTTCGCTCGATACATTTCCCAGGGCTATCGAATTCCGTTTGAATTTTACAATCGGTCCAGTAGTTCCGGAGATCCTAGGGGGGGGGGGGAAATAGCCCCCCCCCGTTAAGTCGCGTTATGGAATACACCCCAGTAACTCGCGGGTTAATACCTATAGTATACCTACCAATCAACTAGTATGCAAAACGTGGCAAGTTTCGACGAGATCTCGTTGGGGCAGGGTTGGCACCAACGGTGCAGCTTTTGCAAATTTTGGGGCAGCTTTTCAAATTTTGGGGCAGCTTTTACAATTTTGGGGCATAATTTGAAATGTTGGGGCAGCTTTGGGAATTTTGGGGCAGCTTCTGACTTTTTGGGGCAGAACCCCCCTGTCAACAGCTTCTGGCTGAAAAGTGAATTCACACTAGATAAAACGCGATCGTGAATACGACCCCCCCCCCCGTCAACAGTATTTGCTGACTGAAGAGCAAAATTTCCTCCTCTGGAAAAAAATCCATTAAAAAATAATTCGCCAAATGAGGCAGCTTGCTGTCTCATTTGGGGAAGCAATGGGAAACATTTGGGGCAGCAAGGGGCAACATGTGGGGCAGCAAGGGGCAGCATTTTGGGCAGCAAGGGGCAACATTTGGGGCAGCAAGGGGCAACATTTGGGGCAGCAAGGGGCAACATTTGGGGCAGCAAGGGGCAGCATTCTTGGGGAAGACATCAGTAACTATGGATGTTTTCCCCAATAAATTTTGCACTATAACTAATTATAACGTCAATAATGCATATCTCGCCGCTTCCGTTGCCTCTCCCATCGCCAAACTTTGCTTACATGACAGCTGACTGAGCCTCACCACACCATGCCAGCTGATGAGTATTTTGTCACCATAAATATAGTTCACTAAACTCTATCACGCTCTCACTAAACCTCCGTTCGCAGAGCATAGGACTTTTATTTGAGACTGAAGGTCAGCTGTGCAGAGGCAGTCACCACAACGTTGTTCTAATGGCGTGTCAGCATCACCTTGTTCCCATGACGTAATTATCAGATCTGTATTTTATCCAGTAGACTAACCAGAAACAGCAGCCTTGTTCAGGTCAGTGTTCATACATATAGGATGGCGCAGGTGAGCACAGCTGGGAGCATCTCAGGAAGATTTCTGTTCCAATATTGTTAGGTAATTGATACATTCTAAATAACATAAAAGGTACATCAGTGTCTTGAAAGCGTAGTGACCAAATAGTTAAATTTTGAAACATCTAAAATGATGTGGGCTTATGGTCAGTATGATCCATACTCATGCTTACTGCTAACTTGTATAATGTGCATAATCTTACATTTACTCAAATTTAATTTCATCTGTCATGCTGCAGACACCTGAGCGCTGTTCGGCGGCCGGCTCTTGTGAGAGCGCTCACCGACATCACACAGGGCAGTGTCGTCATAATGAGTGACATCAGCTCTCGGCCGCTGAACACCAGCGAGCAAACCTGTTAGCAAGCCATGCTAGCGCTCTTCTTCAATCGCTGGAATGCCGCTCACGCGCGAGCATGTGACTTCACATAAGGGGGCATGCATACATGAAACTGTGCATGTGTCATCATCGTTTGTTCGCTCCTGATTGGTGAATCTAACATTGCTAGGCAACCTGCGAGCCCACTAGCACTGGCTAACGTGAGAGCTGGCAGCCGAACAGGGCTCTCAACTAGCTTGTCCAGATCTGATTGAAAAACATTCTGATCATCCAGTATGCAAAACGTGGCAAGTTTCGACAACATCTCGTTGGGGCAGGGTTGGCACAAACACATCAAAATTGGGGCAGCTTTCAAAAATTTGGAGGGCAGCTTTTGAAAATTTTGGGGCAGGTTTTGAAAATTTGGTGGCAGGTTTTAAATTTAGGGGCAGAATTGTAATTTAGGGGCAGATTTGTGAATTTTGGGGCAGCTTTTGACTTTTTTGGGCAGAAGTAACAATTTACTGATTCACACTACATAAAACGCGATTGTGATTAGGACTGACCAGGGCAGGATTTGGGCTTCCCCAAATATCTTGTTGATGTTCCTGCCACGTTTTGCATACTGGCTGATCATGTCTTCCTATAAGAATCCTGACAACTTTTAGATTGTCCGTAAATTTCAAGACTTTGCTCATAAGTCATAGCATGAAGAAGTCTGAGGTTAGGACATATCTGAAGATGAGACTTTTACCTGACCTTATAACCATCAGCTAATCAGCTTCAACATTACCTTCCAGAAATTAGTTCATAAGATCAAGCTGGTTGAAAGTGTGCCACCCTTCAGCCTCCTGTACTTCACCTTGACCTCACTCTGACTCGAGACAATAATTTAAACACACCCCAACAATAACTCTAAAGAAAAGGTTAACTCACAATCAACAACACATTTATGAACTCGTTAGTAGGTAGGCATCAAACCAACATAAGTCTAGCGTTGCCACACACAAAAATCCACGGAGCGCCGTTCGTTACGGTATGTATGTAAACAAATGATTATTTTATACGAACATGGCGCAGCAATCAACTTGACGTCGCATCAGCGCATACACATCGGACAACTATTTACGCCGTAGGGTATTTAGTGGGATATTTAGCCCTACAAAATACCCCATGGCCGTGGGCAGATATTTTTCTGGACATTAAATTGGGTTCAAAGACGAGCCCATGCTCAGAAACTATGAGACTGATCGGGATCATTTCTTGACCGTTCGATCCGGCGTGGTCCAAAACCGCGTCGTTCTGAGTTTTATCCATTTTGGTCCAATTTAAGTGGTCCAAATTGGACCAAAACCACCCAAAACGTTTTTTGGTGGTTTGGGTCTAATTTGGTCCACTTAAAGTGGACCAATCTGTATCAAATCCAAAACGGCCCCGTGTTTGGCCACGCCAGATCGAATGGTGAAGAAATGGCTCATATCGGTCCCATAGTATCGGAGCATGGGCTCGATTTTTAACCCAATGTAATGTCCAGCAAAAATATATGGTGCCACAAGTAATAGGTACTAGTGGTGCCAGTTTCAGAAAATATTTGTCCAAAATATTTGTCCACAGTTCAGCTGAGCGCGTCGCCGTGAGCTGACGTGTTCACGGCTCACTCCTACCCACTCCCCCTCTGCCTTAAAGAGCTCCGTGTGGGTGCGTTTCGTGTGTGATTGTGAGTGAATGTGGTAACTCGAGGTGCTCGAGTAACAAGACATTTTGGATGCGGTCACCTTGCGTGTTACTGTCTAACTTGACAGACTTCTTTATCGACATTATCTGTGTCCGGCGAAGTCGCCCCGCCCTGTTCTCCGCGACCCACAAGAAGCCGACGGGCCTGTTCATGATCGACTTCATCTCAACATGCATCGAGACCTATACCGTCTACTGACCTTCCTTGTCGTCGTCCGTGTCGTCACCGTGGCCTGCTCTCCTGCTCCCACACCACCGGTCCGACCGTGGGACGCTTGGCTCCCACGGCGTGCGGCGCAGCACGACCATCGCCTAACATGTGACGTCACGACCCGCCGCCCGGCCCGACCTGTCAGTCTGGATCACATCACCGGCTCTCAGCCAATGGGAGCCGGCGAGACGCCCGACTCCGCCACTCTACCCGACCCGCAGGCTGACTGGCCGCCCCGCGGAGCCCGGCCGGTCGGCCGCCGCGCGCAGCGGCGTGGCAAGAGATCACGGCAGCGGGGGAAGAGAGGCGGCGGCTGGCGGGCTACCGGCTCGGGTGCTCTGCTGATTGGGTCACTGAACATCCAGTCAGTAAAACCCAAGCTGCTAGAGATGTCGGATGAGCTGAACCGCTTCAACTACGACATAATGTCGCTCAGCGAGACCTGGCTCAAGCCGAGTGTCCCCAACCGACTTCTCACGCTGCCAGGCTACAACATCTGTCGCGCTGACCGACCAGACGGGAAGGGTTACGGCGGCGTTGCTCTTCTCTCCCGAGACAACATCACGGCTGAGAAGCTCAAGATAGCAGCTCCGCCCCACCCGAACAGCCGCCTGGAGACGCTCTGGGCTCGGGTCACGCTGAACCGCGGCCGGCGGTTGGTGATTGGCTCGGTGTACCGGCCCCCGCGACACACTGCCGCCGCGCTCAGTGCCGACTTTGCCGACCTCGAGTGTCAGTACCAGCGTGTACTGATGGACTACCCGAACTCCATCGTAGTGCTGTGTGGTGACTTTAATTGTGATTTGCTCAAGTCCGACAGCGATCCAGCCAGTCGTAACCTGAATCGATTTTTGTCGGATTTCACGCTGTCGCAGCTCGTAAGTGTGCCCACCTACGCGACGGGATCGTTGTTAGATGTGTTTATTGTGAACGGACCACATGTTACTCAGTGTGGCACCCGTTTCTGCCATTTCAGTCCTCATCAGTTTGTACGTGCCAAACTTAGCTTGCCTCATCAACGTAGAAAACCAGTAACTGTTCGTTCGAGATGTCTCAAACGTTTAGACCTATCAACTTTTCATCTTGATCTGAGGGCTGCTGACTGGAGCCATGTGTTCCGCTCCCATAGCGTCACGGAACAGTGGGACACGTTTATGCAAATATTCATGCCTATCACAGACCGTCATGCGCCTATCCGCGACATCACCATCCGCAATCCCACAGCACCACCTGTGTCTGACGCCACCAGAGACCTAATGGCTCGCCGCCGCCAGGCTCTTACGGTTCACGGCCGCGATTCCTCTGAATATCGCGACCTAAACCGGACAGTGCGATCCGCTGTCCGGCGTGACTCCCGTGACAACATTGGCCGGCGCATCAAGGAGACGGGCCCCACCTCTGTCTGGAAAAACCTGCGTAGTGTTGTGGGGGACAAAAAGACTGGCCAACGGGTTCTACCGTCCATGCCTGCCGAACAACTTAACCAGTTCTTTGTTAACGTTGGCCCTCGCGTCGCCGCTGAGGTCGCGGAGAGAGGTGTGAAGCCTGACCTTCCGTGCCGTGTACCCCGAGTGGCGTCCCGTACCTTCGCTGTGACGCCTGTCAGCCAGGAGGTACTGTGGCGCTCGTTACTCAGCATGCACAACTCATCCTCGTGCCTCCATGACGGCATTTGCATTCGAGTCTTGAAAGCCAGCTTTGACGCGATAGCCGATGTCCTCCTGTTCATTGTCAACTCTTGTCTTGCAAACTCCGACTTCCCTGCTTCGTGGAAGCACTCCCTGGTTTTTCCGATCTTCAAGTCCGGCGACTCCTCAAATCCTTCCAATTTCCGACCAATCTCTATCGTACCCGCCATAGCCAAGCTCGCAGAGCGCATTGTACAGCGACAGCTGTACTACTTCCTATCCTCCTGCCACCTTTCGTCTCCCACTCAGCACGGCTTCCGACCGGCACATTCCACTGAAACCGCACTTGTCGTGGTCTCTGACCGTATCCTAGCGGCCACTGATAGAGGGGAAATCTCGATCCTCTGTTTAATCGTTCTTAGTAAATGCTTTGACATATGGTGCATGCACCATAGACCATTCTGTACTGTTAGACAAGCTCAGCCAGCACGGAATCTGCACGTCTTGGTTCCAGGCGTACCTTCACGGTCACACGCAAAGCGTCAGCTTCCCCGACAACGCAAACCAGCGCCACACGTCCGGGCCATTTCCGAATAGCATGGAAGTGTTCTGTTTTCGGTATTCTCGAACGATTTGAGTCTCTTTGCGCCAGGTCTTGATGTGTTCCAATATGCTGATGACACACAGATACTCGTCAGCGGCGCGAAATCGGACCTGCAGGTAGTGATCACACGGCTGGAGATCGGTCTCGCCTCACTCGATCGGTGGTTTCGCGCTAATGGACTGAAAGTTAACGCCGAAAAAAAACACAGAAATCATCACCTTTGGTAGCAATCAAAACATCCGTCATCTTCCACCCGTCATAGTGCATTTTGGCGGTGTGGCCCTGGAATCCTGCAGAGATGCAAAAAATATCGGCGTCACTTTCGACCAGTCTCTCAGCTGGGATAGTCACATCTCAAACCTGACTCGCCGCTGCTTCGGCACACTCACGGGTCTGTCACATCTGAGGAATCATGTTCCCACCCGTGTGGTCGAAATGCTTATGACGGCCCTGGTCGTGTCTCAGGTGAGATATTGTATCTCTGTTTACGGGAACGGCTCAGGCGGCAATCTAAAACGAATCCAGAAGATTCTCAACTTCGCTGCTCGTGTTATCTTCGGTCGCTTAAAATATGACCATCAACCATGTATCTGACCTGAGACAGAGGTTTGGCTGGATGAGCTCTAACGAGCTGGTCCAATATCACACGCTCCGCCTCTTGCATAAGGTCCTGCGAGATGGTGAGCCTGAGTGTCTGGCGAGTGTGTTTCACACCAACCGCTCACGTCGAGAGCGTATAGCACAAGGCAGGACTCACAGCTACATGTCCCTGCGTCTCGTACCAATGCTGGAAAGCGCTGCTTTCATCGACGGGCACCCGTCCTGTATAACGCTCTGCCCTCGGAACTGACTCAACTGCCCGTCAATAGGTTTAATCGCGCTGTTAGTAGGCATCTCATGACTCGGTGACTCTTGTGAGACTGTGTGAATGGAGTTGAGTTATGCATCTGTTGTCATTACCATGTTCACCTTTTTCATCTATTGACGCTGGGCATTATAGCCACGTCGCGTGTGGATCACCCAAAGACGTAAATACATACATACATACATACAATATCCGACCGATGTCCAAGACCATGGTCAGCTGTCCGTCCGAAACTGTCCGAAAATAATTGTTTGCCCGAAATTTGTCCGAAAGCAGAAAAAGTGTTTGATATGGAATGTAAAACATCCAGTGTATCATTCGTTTAATAAAAAAGTAACTAAGTGATTTTCGCGACAAGCCATCCTTGGGCATTGGATGTCCAAAAATGTCCAAAGAAATATGCTTATGTCCGTCCGAAAACCGAATCGGTCTTCGGACAAATTCGGAATTCCGAAAATGATTGCACCGATTGGCACCTCTGCTAGGTACTGACAAGCAGCCCCCACCAGTAACAGTTGGCAGCACTCCGGCGTTTGGGCGTTAAAAACCTACTACCCATAGGGTTCCCATGTTAAATTAATGATTTTCAGACGAGGCTGGCTCGTAACCTATGGTATATATTTTAAATCAGACTTCTGGAACAGATAGCTACAAGCTACAACGTTTGTATTTACCATTTTTCGATATTCCGGGCGTAAGGGGTTACATGGGCTTGGGGGTTAAAGGAAATAGTTCACCTTCGGAAATTTTTCAGAACACGATTTTATTATATTTTTTAATACAGTTTCTTTTTTCTTTTCAAAAATGGTCCTACATCGCGTCAATTCAGGACAGGTCGTAAATTATTAATGTTATGGTGTGCGTTATTGGTCTGCGCATGCTCCATGCAGTGCTGGCACTCTCAGATGGTACGGTATATCATATATGCGCCGCATTCCTTCGCCAAAAAAAGTCAAATATCTTCGGCTGGAGAGTCTTTTCAGCCAAGAAAAGTTGCAGATAAGGACTTCTCAACACGGGCTACAAAACTGCTATTTCAGTTCAAAATCCCATGTTGAAGGTGAACTATTTCCTTTAAAAAATATCGGAACAACCGCTGACCGCTTCCAAATGTCACAGGTACCGAAATATACACTACTTCGACTACTACTTCGTAGTATAATTTAATATGACCGCTTCCAAATGCTACTACATTTACTGAAATATACACTACTTCGACTACTACTTTGTATATTTGCTGGAGATTAAAGAGATTATACGTTTTTTCCCCCAGAATAATTGAGTTACATAGTAAAACGTACTTATAAAGGTGGTAGAAGTCCCACGGTAGCCACATTTTTCTGGAAATGACCGGGCCCAAGAGGCTCTTTGTTGCACTTTTCTTTTATGACCTCTTCTGCACGTAAGGACATTCCAAAGTGCGCGGTGATGCCACCGCGTATTTTCTGCAGGACCGGCTGAGGCAGAGCCAGTCATCTCTTTTAATGCTAATAAAAACACCTCACGTATGGCATATTTCCGGTAAAATAAGCAATATTTGAAAGAAAATAAACTTGTTTTGTTCCAACGACAGCAGCAGTTACCTAGTTTTCCCATAAAATTATATATTTTTCATGAATTTTCATGCCAAAAAAAAGAATACGCCACCACCAAATTCTCAACGCTAAAGGCCAGAGAAAAGAAAACCACAAAAACACAAAACTTCAACGAACAGTGTGTAGTAATACAAAGTCCCGTCAGTTTTGAATTGCATAATAATTTTGTGATCCAGTGTAGGACTTGCAGATAATTCAAAACTCTAAAATTGATCTTAAGATAAAAGTGGTGGACCAAGTGCCGATCAAGTACTCGTTATATGATACTAGTCTCGAAAAACGCCCAAGTTTTAACGCTGATAATTTCTGAAATAATGGACTAAATGAGCATTGAGGTCCCTGTTATATGTCTTAAACGTGTTTAAAGCTCAAACAACTGCAAGAGTGCATTTACTTTCAGGACAGAAACTCGTATAATCCCTGTAATTCAATAAATAAAGATATAATCTATGGAAATACAAGTTCTTGACAGCAAACAATACCATTAAATTATAATAGACAAAATAATTACGCTAAAAAATTAAATTGTGTCTAATTCATTTGGGCGTTACATTCCTTACTGTTCTACCCGTTGTTCAATTACCCATGCAGTGGATATCTATTAGTAGATATATACAGTGGATATCTATTAGTAGATATATACAGTGGATATCTATTAGTAGATATATACAGTGGATATCTATTAGTAGATATATACAGTGGATATCTATTACCCTGCTGACAAGGCCGTATGTAGAAGGTAGACCGGCGATTTGAACGAATCCGACCCAGGGGTGGTGACGTCACAAGTCCGCATAATCCCTTGCCCAAGGCCCTTGTCATCAAGGGCGCCGCCACCTTCCGGAAATTGGGAGGGGGGGGGGGGGGGGCAGAGGCATTCTGAAGTCGATTATTTCATGCAACGCCCATGGTGTAATGTTAAAATTCGAAAATGTTGGGGGGGGGGGGGGGTGGCACGTCCCCCCACCCCGTTCCCCCTGTGGCGGAGCCCCTGCTTGTCATCATGGTCCAGTAGAGTTTTAAAGGAAATAGTTCACCTTCAACATTAGTTTTAAACTGAGATAGCAGTTTTGTAGCCCGTGTTGGGAACCCCCTATCTGCAAGTTGTCTTGACTGAAAAGACTTTCCAGCCAATATATTTGAGTTTTTGGCGAAGGAATGCGGTGCTGGCGAAAGAATGTTGTACTGGTTCTAGCCCGGGCAAAGGCTATACCATTAGCCAATCAGCCCATGCAGCTGGTGCTAGCAAGGGAATCGCCGGCCGCCGGTTGGCACATCTCCAATGCGAGTCTATCTTTACACGACTACTTTCGGATCTGATTGGCTGAACCATTGTTTACATTAGCGTGACGTCAGGACTCTGACTCCGAGAGTATGCATATAGTTTTGATAAACAATAAAAATGTACGGCCCTCTGTCCTGAATCGGCGCGATATAAGGCCATGCGCATGATCTTCTTGCTCTGAAGTTGATTACGGTCTGTAGCGATAGGTTTGTCAAGGAAAAATAAGGAATCGACTATTTTATAGGATAGGATGAAGAGCGTGCATGGATGAAAGCGGTTTCTGAAAACACACGGACAGTAGTAGTGTAAGCCGTAGTCCCGCCGGCTCGGTAGCGTGGCCAGAGAGGGCCATTGGTTCCACCGTCTCTGGAAGCTCTCCGTCGCAAAGTCGTGGTGCAGGTCGATGGTATCTATATTGTCGTCGGGCAGCTTCTCAGTTCGGCACCGTGGTGCAGCCCAGATTAGTGCTGTACCCGAAATAATCATGGAGAAAACAGAAGCAACAACGCCCTAGAAAGACAACACAATAATAATTGACAACAAAATATACCTCGAAGTTTCATGATACCATAACGGAACATACAGGAACAGCAAACATACAATAATAGTTACAATCGCACTAATCACGCAATCACAATCACAATCCCACCGTTCAGGCAGGCTTAAGATAGCGTCGTAAGCAATGTCTCATCACCAAGTCTCTGCGCGGTGACCGCAGCCCGGCTGGCCTTGGGGTCCGCCCGGCCGGGGCGAACTCCCATTGGTCAGAATAAGCGCGCTTCTGTTTTTGTTTTGTTTACCAATTGTTGTTTATTTTGGCTTCAGCTACACTGAGCGGGACCATTGCCGGAGCTCCGAATCGGCACACGTCTCACCATGTCGCCTGTTTCATACAGACGACCAATAATTATATATTTACTTCACGCGTGGTTTGCGGTGGCCGCTATACGCTCTTTTACGGAGTATCTGGGGCCTTGCTTTTACGGTGACCGCAGCCGGGCTGACCTGGGGTCCGCCCGGCCGGGCGAACTCCCATTGGTCAGAATAAGCGCGCTTCTGATTGGTCGGTCGCCTGCCGCCCGGTTCGCCGATAGGCTGAGCGTGACCTGACCTTAAATCGGCATATCTCGTAATAACTAAATAATTAACATAAGGAAACAGTCTCTATGTCTACCCGCCGCCAATTACCAATTTATCAAAATATAACACTAATGAAAAGTATGGTGAATAAATGATACACATTGAACACTCAATTAGAGCTGCAACTTTAACCGATGTCTCTCCACACGGCGATCCAAAATCTGTAAGCGGAAACCCGCTGACAGTAGCACCGTAAATTATAATAGACAAAATAATTACGATACAAAATTAAATCTTGTCTAAGGCCGCGTCAGCACGAGCAAAGCAGATCTCATACCCAACCAGAAATTTCGTGTGGATAGCACGTGGACCCGGTGTGGCAGAGCGTGAGGCGGCGTGGGGCATCCACAGCGATAACGCATGTGGGCCATGCTGGCGTTTTCACCCAAAAGAGCCGGGCCCACGTCCTTTTAGCATGCGAAAACCATGCGGTTTCGGTCGGGCAGACCGACCAGCCGACCGCCGCCTGAGCTGAGGGTGCGGCGCGGACGCGGTTCGGACGTGACAACTCCAGCCTGCGCTAGCGAGGAATGTGGCATCGCCTGGGCACCATTGCGTTTTGACTGCGACGGAACTGCCGATCGCGTACGGCCCACGCGTGGCAAGCGTGCGAAATGGATGCGGTCCGATTCGGGACAGGCGTCCCAGCAGCTTATAGCTCCACAAAGCTGAGCTCTCTCTATGGCATCGCACTCGCACCCGCACCCGCACCGGCACCCGTATCCGGCAATTGCCGCTTCATTCGGCGCTCTCCGCCGCGGTCGCGGGAACCCTGCAGCCACTTTATTATAGCGGCGTCTATTTCAGACAGGCTGCAGCCACTTGTAGTTTTTGATGACTTTACTGCTTCTGGGAAAAATAATAGAACATCGTTAAAGGCTATCACGGGTTATGCAAATATATTACCACCGACTTAAAGGGAGTGTGTCTACTCACACCGCTTATTTGGGGTTATTGACACTGATTTACCTATATAACATAATTGTCTGAATCGAACCATTTCTCCAGATTCACACTAGTTGCTAATATATTTCAAAGACGGAAACTGGCAGGTAGCAAAAAGTTATTGGGTAGACCCCAGAGGGCTGACCAATAGGTACTAGAATCATTGCTAATATCGAAATATCGATACAAAATTTGCTAGCATATCGTTAGCGCCGGCCAATAGCATTTCGACAAAACAGCAGGTCGTGAGCACTGATAGCAGCAGCCGAACAGAGCCTCGACGGCCATTTCGTATGGATTGCTAATAAGCAATCTTAGGTGCACCGTTTTACATAACATTTTCTTCCCGCTGAGGATAGTGGCAATCGTTTTATCGATGCCGAAAAAATAAGCAAAACATAATATAAGTAAAAGTTCAACTAAAGAGGCTCCCGTGGCCTTTCTCATAAAGATAATGTTTATGCATGAAGAGAACGTTTATGAGAAAGAGCACAGATGTGAATTTGATCGTATCCAACAATTAAACCAATAGCTTTTTACCATAACACAAATATTGACATTCCAAAACAGTAGACAGTACCTGTAGGCACACTCCCTTTAAAGGGAAATAATGACCTTTTCTCACAAAATTGGAGTTAGCACTTGAAATCGACAGACGAGGCCAAAATATGATGCAAATTCATCGCATTTTGCAAATAAAAATTCCTTCCGAGAGATATTCGAGATATTAGAGAGATAAGCGGTCCACGTTTTTAACGACCGGTACTTGCAAGTTACTTTTCGGTTTCCATCAAGCTCCGGGCTTTTCCCGTATTGCTTTTTTTACGCAATGGCGTGGCAAATATATTTTGCGTTCTACTTGTGATTATATGCCCACCCATCCTTCACAATTAACAAACAATGCAAAAACTGGCAATTCAATCGGACGCTCATCCATGCATATCGACGGCGACCTATTTAGTGTCGGCGGTTTGTTTTGAAGTGCCCATTCAACAACGTTGAACAGATTGATACAAAAGCAAAAGCATGTTTCGCTTTTAAATAGTGGAGGGAAAATACCGATCATGAACTTCCAACGTTTAATTAGGGAATCATTTTATTTAAAGGAAGATAATCACCTTTTTATTTTGTTAGCAACAATTTCTTTGGCTACCCTTATGGTATTAACATGATGTGATCTATATTTAAGAATTAAATAACATTATTCCCTAATTCAAAGTTGTCAGTTTGGATCAGTGTCCCAAAAATTCATTTTTGCTTGGGTGTCAGAGAGGAAAATTCTAGCCAAAACAGACCATGAGAGTTGAAAATTATGTAGAAAATGGTACAATATTGATTCGTTCTGAATATGAAAAGCATAGTAAGTAGTTTTTGTTTAAATCAAGTACTTTTAGTCCATACCTTTTATGTCAGAATCAATATCACCATTCATAATTTGGGAGTGGAAAATTAACTCCTAAAATAGGAAGTGAGAGTGGAAAATTATGCACTATTTGGGTGTCATTACCCACCCAAATCAACACATTTTGGGACACTGGCTTGGAAGAAATAAAAAGCAAGTTTTTCCTCCACTATTGGAAAGCAACACACTGGCCAAGGGCACTGCAACCTTCCAAAAGTGTGTGTGTGTGTGTGGGGGGGGGGGGGGGGGCGGAGGCATTTTGAAGTCGATTCTTTCCATGCAACGTCCATAGGCGTAATGCCGACGACCTGCTCTGCTCCAGGCCCCTCCTCATCCTCTTCTGCTGGGTCAGGTTGATCTTCAAAGTCGTGTCTACGCTCCCACTGTAGATAATCCAGTGCTGCCTTCTGAAGGCTCGCTTCCAGTATTGCTCGTTGGTGGGCATCTGCTGCTTCCTGCAACATGCGCTTCCTCTTCAGTTCTTGCTGTTGTTGTTCAATCTGAAGTAGTTGTTGTGTCTGGGCAAGTTCCACCTTCTTTAGGCGTTCCTGTATCTCAGCTTCTCTGGCCCTTGCCATTTCTGATCTTTCTGAGACTCCAGAACTTGCGGGACGACTTCTGGCTGACACCACAGAGGGAGCTTCATCCTTCCTGGCTTCCAGGTGTTCTCGGATTCTTTCTATAGCCTCTGCATGCTGCTTATCCACATCTTCTATGTACTTCTGAGCCAAGATGATTTCTTCCTTTTCTGTAAGGTGAGTGGTGCAATGGTCATGTGCTTCTTGAACTGCTTCCAAAGCCAAGTCTAACTCCTTGAGCACCCTTGTCAACTCAGTGCGCCTTCCTTTAGCCTCTATGATGATGAATGCCCTCCGCCTTGTCCTCGTCAATGTTCCTAGCTTCCTTGCACGTGCTTTCTTGAAGACCTTCAGCTTGTCTTCCTCCATTGTCTTCAGCTAACAATGGATACTTCTGAAATTGTCATCACCCTCCAGTAGAGTTGTCTTAAACGCCCATGATCTTCTTGCTCTGAAGTTTAGTACTGTCTGTAGCGATAAGTTTGTCGAGGAAAAATAAGGAATCGACTATTTTATAGGATAGGATGCCGAGCGTACAGATGCAAGCGGTTTCTGAAAACACACGGACAGTAGAAGCACCGCGTCAGCAAGAGCAAAGCAGATCTCAAAGATCCGCAACGCGTTAGCACGAGCAAAGCAGATCTCATAGACGTCCATGCAAGTGCAGTGCACCTCTCACATACTGATGCAATGACCCATATTAAGCATTCCATTTCCAAACTTAGCAAGCACAAATTGACATGAAAGCACCCATGCTAGGACAATAGTATAATGAAAAGCAATGCAACCGCCCGAAACAGGAACATCATGACCCACCAGAAGTGTTTCCCAATCCGACGTTGAAGAGTTTAGATACAAGCGCCAAACACTAACCAAAACTTGCTATGATCCTGCCATGCTTGGGACATAGGCATGCACATATGAAGCCTGCAGCTTTACATACTAAATTCACAAGACATCTGCAAATGCGCATTGCTGCAAATGCAATTGCGCACGTGGCGCCACCGGCAGACGGGTACGGGATGATACCTCTCGACCTGCAGCACCGTCCGGCGCCCAGCTCAAGATCGGACATCTGAATGTTCGATCTCTAACTAGCAAGCTGGATGAAATCAACCTGTTTTTAAGCGACAATGACCTGGACTTACTCTGCCTGTCTTAGACGTGGCTTACGCCGCAGGTCCTGGACGCGTTTCTGGTGTTCCCCGGTTATGGTATTATCAGGCGTGACCGTGATGTCCGCCGTGGGGGTGGCGTGGCCATCTTGCACCGTGCGGAGATGCAGCTTGAGCGGCTCGCAATGCCGCCAGACGGACCTCTGGAAACCCTGTGGGTCTCAGCCACATGGCGGGGCGGTCGGACAACTACGGTGGGTGTGACTACCGCCCACCTGGCAGCCCGGTGACGCCCAGCCTGGAGCATCTGCAGGACCAACTTCGAGAGTCTGCCGGTGCAGGCAGGCCCATCTTCCTCCTCGGCGACCTGATCTTCGACGTTCTGAACACCACCTCATCCACCATCCGACGCTACAACGACATGCTCAGCGAGCTGAGCATGACTCAGCTGGTGGACGGCCCGACCCACCTTCATCCAACTCCATCGGCGCTGGACCACGTGATCACAAACCAGAGAGATCCTGTACCTGACGTTATCATCTGCTCTGATGTCATCAGCGACCATCAGCCGGTCGTCGTCAGCGCCCGCCTGGGACGGTTGCGAAGGAGCTCGCAGTGGCGCACTCTGCGCAGCTGGAGGCGCGCCGACTGGGACGCCATCTGCCTGGACCTGCTACTGTCCGACTGGAGTCTGGTGGATGGTGCAACCGACGTCAACACGTGTTTGACTCACTTCATGGCCATATGGAGTGCTGTCATTGATCGACACTGTCCGGTCCGAAGAATGCGCGTCTCCAGGCCGCACTGTCCGTGGTTGGCCGACGACTCGGACCTGCGAGCGCTCATGTCTGAGCGGGACAGCGCTCGCGACACCTGGCTGTGTCTGCGCACGCCTGAGGCCAAGACCGACTTCACTCGCCTGCGCAATCAGGTTAAGAGTCGCCTCATCAAAGCACGACGCGACTTCTTGTGCGGCGAGATGACGTCTGGCAGCAGCCGCGGCTTCTGGCCTATCTTTAAGAGGTTTGCCATGGTGGCCGCGCCGTCAGCTGGGATTTCGCCTGCGAGTCCGTTGGAGGCCGCGGTGGCGGCCGACAATCTCAACCGTCACTTCGCCTCCGTGGGACCACAAATCGCAGCCGGCCTGCGGGGCGCGGTCGCTACCGGCTACGGGTGCCCCAGGCCGCCCACTGTCTGCGCTGCTGGCTTCTCGTTTCGACCTGCGACCCTTCCAGAACTGTCTCTTTGTATTCGGCGGATGAGTGCGTCGCGAGCAGTGGGTTTAGATGATGTACCACTCGTGGCAGTTTGTAAATGTCTTCCTGTGATAGGTCCACACCTTTTAAATCTTATCAACCTGTCTTTTACTACTAACGTGTTTCCGGATAGCTGGAAGGCGGCAATTGTTGTGCCCATTCCAAAGTCAGGCGATCCGGCCATACCGTCAAACAACCGGCCCATCTCTCTGCTCAGTGTCTTGTCTAAAACTCTAGAGAAAGTAGCATGCACGCAGCTCACGAATTATTTGAACGAGACGGGGCTTTTGCACTCTTCCCAGTATGCCTACAGGCCACGCCACTCAACCAAGGACGCCGTGCTCGCCGCTGTCGAACGTCTGGTCACAAACACCGACAATGGTCTCATATCATCGGTAACGACGATGGATCTGTCAAAGGCGTTCGACAGCGTCGACCACGACGTGCTTCTTACTAAGCTGCCTTGGTATGGTGTTACTGACGTAGATTGGTTCCGGAGCTATTTGAGTGGCCGAGAACAGATAGTGCGTGGCGGTCGGCTGACTCTCCCGATGTCGTGCGGTGTGCCTCAGGGCTCGATCCTTGGACCAATTTTATTTATTTTATTTACTAACGATCTTTACATTTTCTTAACTCATGGTCATCTCGTCACGTACGCAGACGACACCATGCACGTAGCCTGCGCGACCCCTAACGAAGCAGGCCTCGCCGAACTTAAAACTAGACTGCAGCATACCATGCATGAGCTCCAGTCCTGGTTCAGAGCCAATTCTCTTAAAATGAATGAAAGAAAAACCAACTTCATGCTAGTCGGCTCAAAGCTAAATCTAAAAAAGACTGCAGATTTCCATTTTGGTATGGGCGGAACTGTTGTGTGCCCCTCAAAGAACATCAAATTACTCTGCGTAATAGTTGACTCGGAGTTGTCCTGGGGCGCGCACGTCTCAAGTGTCGTGAGAAAATGCAATTATATTCTTATCTCTCTTTATAGATGCCGGCATTATTTTACTCCCAACGTTGTTAAAACCATCATTCAGGCCTACGTATTCCCACATATCAGGTACTGCATGTGCGTGTGGGGCGGGGCGACCAAGAGTCAGTTGCATAAAATTCAAAAAGTTATCAACTTCGCCGCGAGAATAGTTACCGGTTCCAAAAAACATCATCACGTAACCCCATCCCTACTTTCTCTGGGGTGGCCGAGGATCGGGGTCATGGTGGCCCATTGCGACCTGGTTAAGGTGTTTAAGATACTGAGGGAGGAAGGCGTTCCTCAAGAGATTCGCGCGCTTTTTGTTCCGCGTTCCGCTGTGTCCCAGCGTGAGACGCGAGCCACCAATCAGGGCAGGCTTAACCTCCGCAGGTCTAGGTTGACTGCTACGCAGAGAGGGTTCACTTACCGCGCCGCGACCGCTTGGAACCGTCTACCGCCAGGTGCCTGCGATGCTGCAACAGTACGCGCATTTCGGACCATGCTGACCAACACGACTGTGATCGATGACCAGTGACCTAGATCTGACTAGACGCACGCTGTCTGTTTTTGTGTATATTTGATTTTATCGTCATTTTATTTATTTACTTTCCTTTGTATGTTTTTTTTTATTTAGTACCTATTTCCTTCACCGCATTCTTTTATTGTGTGTTTTCTCTTTTACTCTCATCTCTCATCCTCGTCATTTTGGTGTAAACCTGTATACAGTGTTTTTTTATCACTTTGTCTTTTAGCGTGCCTATACTTGTTTGTATACTTTTATGGAGAGTTCTGTTTTGATCACTTTAATTTTAGTGTATACTTTTATGCAGTGTGTTTGACATCATCGCTCTGCCTGTTCAGTGTATAGTTGTATGTACCCAAGTGTAACTCTTATATGCGCTTTTGTAATTGACGTAAGACCGTAATAGCCACTACGTGGATGGTTTTGTAATACACTGATTAAAATGGAGGAGAGCGCGAGGTTATGTGTTGGTCACCACACACTCACAAAATCGCGACACACGACCCGGGTGTTAATTCCTACCACAGGGGTTAATTTGGAAATTGACTCATGCATGGGGTGTAATTGTTGAGGCTTCGCTATCTACACTCATGGCAGACACCGGCGTGGTGTGTCAGTGCCGACCACCATCGCATTGTGTGCTCGTCACCGCTGCATGGAGTGTCGAGGTGTCGCAATACTGATGTGGGCGTTGTTGATTTACGCCTCAGCCGGGCGTATTGCAGGAGTTCGTTTACCACTGGGAGAGGTGTGACGGTCGCCACTGCCTGGGGTGTCGTGACGCAAACGGCAGCGCGACGTTAGCTGCGCGAGCACATCGCAGCCGACTCAGTTGCGCCGTGGCCTTGGCTGCGGCAGGTTGTGCAGAGTGCGTGCGTGGACCGTTGTCAGTGTTCAAGTTGCCGTTGAGTTGCGAAAGGCTGTCAATCGTGCTGTCGTGATCGTAGTTATATGTACCTAATTGTGAGTTGTGAGTGCGTTCTTGCGTGCGTTATTTTGATCTTAGAAATGTAGTTGGTTGTGAATTTGTGATCGATAAACATTAGGTATGATAGTGTCTATATGTTTCATGACCTCCCGTCACAACCAATTGTATTGCTTATCCGGTCGGAGCTGCACCGACCAAGCTTCTATAAACATATGAATATACGTAGCTGACTGTTGATCATAGTTACTATGATTATTTGTGAGTATGCTTGATGATGATCATTTGTGATGTTGATGTTGATACATGGATCTGTTTACAATAATTCACGGTTTTGTTAATACAATGGTTTGCAATGAAATGTACTAAGTTTTAGTTGCTCAGATTGGGAAGGTTGGCGCGAGTGGTCAGAGTCAGGTCAGAGTGCTCAGATTGGCATGAGTCTTGCGAGTTGCGACACGTCTCTGAGCCGGCGCCCGGCGGCGGCCACCGCCCGCCTTGCGTCTGCGTCACGACACCTCAGGCAGCGGCGACCGTCACACCTCTCCCAGGGGTAAACGAACTCCTGCAATACGTCCGGCTGAGGCGCCAATCGACACCCCCACATGAGTATTGCAACACCTCGACACCCCTTGCAGGGGTGACGTTACGCCTTTCCCAGTGGTGAACGAACTCCCGGAATACGCCCGGCTGAGGCGTCAATCGACACCCCACGCATGAGTATTGCGACACCTCGACACCCCATGCAGCGGTTATCAAGGGTGTTCCGTTAAACCTATACACCCCATGCAGCGGCGATCACGGTTGTTCCGATCCACCTCTCTGTGTGCTAAACAAAACACCTTCCAGGTGACGTATTTTAGGTTGTGTGGGCATCACACGGGCTAGGGGTGTTGACACCCTGCGCGGGTGTTGATTTTTTGTAAGTGCACCATATAAGAAGGTAGAGTGATCCGGCGATTTGACCGAATCCGACTCAGGTGTGGCGACGTCATCTGGACGTAGAATCCCGTGCGCCTATACAAATCAATGATAACTCGCATTTTTTGAAAAACTATATAGATAATTCTACCGAGCCGATTTACAAACAACAAACCTTGGAAGAAAGACCGATTCAAGGTCTCTAACTTATTTAAATATGATTTTGCTCCTAAGTCACTCTTATTTTGACAGCGAAGGGGCAAATATTTTACTACTTCGCTAATGTTAAAAGGTCATATATAAGCCGCGCCACAAATGTCGGTGCGACAAAAAAAAATCGCATAGATGACGTCATGCCCAAGAAAGAACCAGGTATGTCACGGTTTCCGGTTGATTGACATACGTGGTTCTTTTTATTGCATAGCAAAAAGCAAATTGAGCCTATGGCGGCTGAAGGGATGACAACCTCCTGCCCTTGCCCCTATATACAATTCAATAACCCGAAATTTTTGAAAGAGTATATTGCAAATTTGACCCATTTAATTGTCATGAAACATGCATCGAAAGAAAGACCGATTTAAGGTCTCCAATTCATTTTCATGACATGACAAAATCTTGTGGACGTGTGTCGTCACACCATTACTCATACTCATACTGTTTATTGAGGCATTCTGTAATATACTTGCGGTTATTACTACCCCTCGTCACATTCCTCTATAAATCTAGAGGAATGTGGGCGGAACATACAACTCACACGCACACAGACACACACACGCACAACGTCACACAACAAAAAGTCACACAAATACAAGCACACATTATCAAAACTAAATATAAACTTGCCTCGAGACATTAGGATTAAACCTGTGCCGACCGGCCATCGCTGAGGTGCCGCCTCAGACGGCGACTGAACAGGTGCGGAGGGAGCCGCGACAGATCGGGTGGCAGGGCGTTGTACGACTAACGACGCCGGTCCCCTGCACCCAAACCGCCTCCTCCCCATTTCGGTGCGGGACCGCGGTACATACAACAGGTGGTCCTGCCGCGTGACAACGTCCAGGTAAAGGCCGCGAGCCTTGGCTACAGTGGTAAGACCGGCCGCCAAGATCTCCGGCTCACCCCTACAACGCAACTTGTTGTGCACGAGACGCAGGGCGTGGTACGACACAAGTTGCTCCGCGCTGAGCCACCCCAGTCGCCTCAGCAAACCAGACACATGATCATACGTTTTGCGGCCGCAAATTATTTTAGCTGAATAGTTAAGTATTTTTTTAATGCGAGAGAGGTTCTGCTTGGTGCCACTGTTGTATACCGGTATACAATATGTAATTTGTGAGACGACCAAGGCGTTGACAGGCGCGAGAATCACAGCGGGGGTAGGTGTCCCCGCAGATGTGACAGACCACTCAAAACTCCAAAGCAGCGTTTAGTAATCATTGAAACGTGAGCTGTCCAATTGAGAGAACGACCGAAAGTGAGGCCGAGGTTTTTGGCTTCCGAAATGGGGAGTAAATCATGGTCGCGGAATGTTACTTTGATGTCGGGTAAAATGCGCAGATTTTGTGGGCTGCCCAAGAGCATCAGTTGGGTCTTAGCGGCGTTAGCGTTAAGTCCGTTTGCTCGGAACCAAATGTCAAGAGAGGCCAGAACGTTTTCCATGCGTGCGACGACTGTTTGAATTTCAGACTTTTCGCCGATGACCATAATGTGTGTCGTCGACGTATTGGACTACTACACTGAGATAAAAAGTTACTAGGGGTGGTTAGTTTTGGGCTAGTGTAAAAAATTACGAGGCCTTTACTAACCACACCTAGTAAAATGTTCTAGGGGTATTTCCACCAGTTTTACTAGGGACCTGGTAAAATTTACTGGCCCGAAAACCATGAGCTAGTCAAAGCTTACTAGCCCGGTTACGACGGGGGTAGTCACGCTTACTAGCCCGGTTACGACGGGGGCAGTACGCTTACTAGCCCGGTTACGACGGGGGTAGTCACGCTTACTAGTCCGGTTACGACGGGGGTAGTCACGCTTACTACCGCAAATACCAGGGTTCAGCGACGGTTACTAACCCTGGTACTAGGGGTATAGTAAGTGGTACTACCTCTCTTACCAGGGGAATTCCCTTTCTTACCAGCCCACTTACCACATATTCACCAGTTACTGCAGCTTTTGCGTTGACTATTTTTCGCCCGAATATCTCAACAGGCAATTTTTCCGCAACGATATTTATTCGTACAGTAAACCGAGTTGAAACATCTGACATGACAGTTTTTACAGCAAACACGCGGCTGATCGCCTGCTCGGGAACGCCCCCGAGCAGGCGATTCCGTGTTTTGCCCCCGAGGGCAAAACACGGTTTCAGAACCTCTGGGGGCCATGACCAATTGGCACCCTGGATCCACCCTTGGGTTGCTGTATTCCAACAAGATTCATTCTATAAAAATATGCATGAAATAGGTTTCACATGCATAACAAAATCACATGGGAGCAAACAAAACTCCACCCCAAATTTCCTGGGAAGTTTGTTGACATTGTTCAAGAATAATTGCAAGTTCGGAGATGATGCCTTTGCCTGCATACGTATCTAACTAGGAAATGATACCATGCAAACTGTTCATAATGCAGTTAATACACTACCAACAAAGAGCAACAAGCATAAACTACACTTTAAATGTGAGCACTCGCCCCTCCAACACGCGTAGCACGCAAACGCACTCACGGTGGAACACGTGAATCTGGTCACGTGATTGCGTCACGTGACACTCACGTGACACGTCACGAAGTCTCTGTAGTTCCGAATCGATATGGCTGCCACTACTAACAAAGAGCAACAAGCATTAAGTACAATGCAGATAAACTTAACACTTCACCCCTCCAACACACGTATCGACGCAACACGCACTTACGCCGACGCAGTTTGAATGCACTTGAGCGCATGCAGTTTCTGCTTGCGAATCAAGATGGCTGCCGCGTGTGCCGAATTCAGAGGGTAGTTAAAGGCCTGGTATACGGACGATCCCCCTGGTAAGCACTCTAGTAGGCAGCTTGCCGCGCGTGTGCCGAATGCAGGGGGTAGTGGAAGGCCTGGTTCAAGGACGAGCCCCCTGGTAGGCACTCTAGTAGGCAGATCATACTAGGGTCTCTACCATGGGTGAGACCCTGGTACTGAACACTACCATTAGTATCTGGCCTCGAAGGGTGATATCTTGGGTGGTAGAAGGGCTTTACTATGGGGGCTGGTAAGACCCATAGTATCTTTTTCTCTCAGTGTACTGCGTCTTCGGCAAACTGACTGATGTCGTTAGCGAACACGCAGTATAGAAGAGGCCCTAAATGGAAAATACCGATGTTATTGGGCAGCGGGTGGAATTTTTTGACACCACCCAGATTATCAGTGAGGCTGACACTCTGGGTGTGGTTTCTCAGGTATGCCGAGAACCAAGATGTGCGATTCCGTGAGCCTGTAATTTAGTAAGGAGCTTTGAGTGGTCGATCACATCGAAACACTTGGTCAAGTCCAGCAGGCAGAGAAGGGATACTTCTCCATGGTCGAAGGCGGATAGGATATGGTCGGATATGGAAGTCAGCGCGGTTTCCGTGGAGTGACGGGGGCGAAAACCGTGCTGGTTAGGAGAAAGGAGGTGATTTTCGGAGAAGTAAGTGTGAAGCTGCTGGTGGACAGCTCTCTCTACAAGTTTCGCAATGACAGGGACGATGGAGATAGGACGGAAGATAGGTGAGAGGGATCACCGGATTTAAGGATAGTGTGTACCCGGGAGTTTTTCCAGGATTGAGGGACTTCGGATTGGGTAATGCTGAAGTTGACCAAATGCAATAACACCTCTCCGATCGAGTCAAGACATATGCGAAACATGCGGATGCTGATGCCGACGTCACCGCAGGCCGACGAATCATGCATCCCGAAGGCGATGACCCGCAGCTCCGCAAGTGACAGTGGCATCAGCTCGAGCGCGCAGGCACCGACACGCGGCAGGCAACACGCCACCTCCGACACATCACCCAACCCGGCGAGCTCGCCAGCCACGCACGGCCCAACGCTGACAAAAAACTGGTTCAGTTGGTTGACTGAATCGCCAGGCTTCTCACGGTAGGATCGCTTGGCGGCAACAAAAGGTCTTATAAGTTGCCACATTGACTTTCGCCCGTTTTCGCGGATGCGTCGCTCGACATCGTCACGACTGTCCCGCCTGATGGCGGAACGCACTGCCCGATTCGCGTCACGGTACTCGGTGGACCCGTGCTCGAACTCTGCCAGTGCCCCACGACGGCGACACATCAAAGCTTTAGTGGCGTCTGACACTGTGGGGGCGCTGGGGTTCTGGATTCGAACAGTCCTGGCGGGAGCATGGGCGTCTATCACAGGTAAAAAGATGGCAACAAAACTATCCCACTTTCGCGTGACCGTGGGGGCACTACAAGCGGCCCTCCAATCGGCCCGCACGAGATTGACATGTAAAAGATCGGGATCAATACGACGGAGGCAGCGCATGCGCACTCGGGTGCACGGAGACTTAAAACGAGG
Organism: Chirona hameri; assembly: GCA_036785665.1. Classification (NCBI taxonomy): domain Eukaryota; kingdom Metazoa; phylum Arthropoda; class Thecostraca; order Balanomorpha; family Balanidae; genus Chirona; species Chirona hameri. The sequence goes on from JAXIVJ010010431.1 coordinate 40,324, forward strand.
CATGTCAACAGATGCGCGAAGAAACTTGTGGGTGTTTAAATGGCAAACCTTTGTAAAACAGGACTTAATAGCATCGCGACAGTTAGTGATAAAAACATCGAGTGATGAGCCGGAGAAGTAAGTAGATGACGTAACACATTGAGCCAGCGAATGGTCAGAGATAAAACTACACAAGGCACGTTTGGCAGAGTCTGAGTCGGGTTTCAGCCAGCAACAATTTAAATCACCGCAAATAAACACTTTTGATCTGGGATAATGTACGGTAACGTGCTGAAATTGTGCCTCTAGATCAGCAAAGTCAGCGCTAAAATCGGCGATGTTTCTTCTTGGCGGGCGATACACAGTGCACAGCACGAACTGACGTTTCCGGTCAGGCTTCACTAAGGTGCAGAGCGACTCCAGCTTGCTTTCCGGATGGGCAGCCGTGGGCATCTTGATGGGAGACACGCTGATTCCGTCCCGGGCCGCCTGCGCCACCCCGCCGTATCCTCTGTTGTCGGGGCGTTCTGCTCGGTGAAGCTGGTACATTACCAGCAGTCGGTTCGGTGTGGACCTCCTCAACCAGGTCTCTGTGAGGTACATCAGGTCATACTTGCCACAATGCAGCTGGTCGGCAAGCTCCAGCAGCTTAGGTTTGATGCTCTGGACGTTGAGCACGTCGATTATCAGGCTCGCACCAGCAGTGGGCCGCTGGTGCTCCTCCCGGTGCCGGGCGCCTTTTCTTCCCCCGTTTCCGGGCGCTGGGGGCGCGCTGCCTCGCCTGGTTCGGCGCCGGCGACCGCCGGAGTCAGCTGATCGTCCGGCCGGCAGCGCTGACCCAGCGCCGGCGGGTACAGGCCGGGCCGGCGGGTCACAGCTGACCGTTTCAAGGTCACCCGGACCAGGGGCGGCTGCGCGCCGGGCGTGTCGGGGCGGCTGAACAGTAGGGCCAGCACCAGCGACTAGCACCAGGGCTTGCACCACGACGAGCAGCACCACGAGCCGGAGCAGGTCACGATGCTTCGGCAGCGGCTACACGATGAAACGCTCCGCTCCACTGTCCACGTCCACGTCACTCGTCACAGCTGACTCACTCACTCAGCCAACTTCGTGCTCCAACTCACTCGGGCACTCACTGAGAGTACTCACTCAATCACATTAACTCCTCTGAGTTCTCACCTTGCTCAACGGCTAGACAAAGCACTCCACTCATTCCCACGCACCCAGCACTCACACGGACAGTCCGGAGGACAGGCAGACAGGGGCGCCGGCGCCACGACCCGAACCCGAGTGCGACGCGTTGGCGATCCAGGTAAAACAACTAATGCAATTGGCTTTGCAGGACAAGGGCGGATCTAACCGTATTTTTTGTGGGGGGCAAATCCAGTGGCGTATATTCAACAAGTTTTTGAGCAGGGGAGGAGAGAGGGGGTAGCGGGCCATCTGCCGTCAGCGAAAAGTTGTTGACCGGGGGGGGGGGATACCTATAGAGCGCGCGCCGTCAACCGCCAGCCACTGCACAGTCGGTCTCATAATGATCTTCCCTAGCTCTGGGTCTCCAACGGTAGGCAAAACGATAGCTGGCTGAATCCCGCACCGAGGCGGGGTCGGACCAGTTTAACAGCTCGCCCGGTGCCGGCCAATACTTGGCGGAATCTGCACCGCTCGGTTCTGGTCTGACCCACACAGGCCGATTGGGGAATAACAATGCGCATATGTGGCGAGGCTGTGTGGCGGACCGTGGTTGGAAATATACGCAGACCTAGAATGTCAAGTGAGCGACGATGTCTGTGATGACCAGTTTTAAGAAAACCATAGGCCTGTGAAGCATGGCTAAGTGTCCAATTGATAGAACACTGCACGGGCTATACTTTAATACGAATATATGTATTTAAAGTTGACCGATACCGTCGCCACATATGTCGTCTCGGAAATGGCTATCCGTCGTGTCGCTTGCGACGATTGAGAAATTTGCCTTGCGCCCAAAAATACAGTGTCGATATTTTGACTTGATCTCAGGGTCAAGGTCAAATTTAAACACGTAGCCAGTCAGATGCTCTATTAGCTACACACCTGGCGATGCTTCATATACCTAAGGTTTTAAATACCGTCGTCGCAGATATCGTCGCTAACTTAACCCTATTTGTAACAGGCTCCTGGCTACCCCTATTTGTAACAGGGGGGGGGGCGGATTCCGCCCCCCGGAGATCTCGAGATCTACCCGTCCGATTTTCAAAAATGAAACGGTGTTTGGTTCCCTTCAACACGATCTAAATTTATAAATAATAAACAAATATAAATTTGGGATAGGGGGACAACAGGGGGGAAAACTACAAATTTTAGTGGTATTTTTGATCCAACATAGCTTTCATGTTTATCGACCGATTTTAACACAACTAATATTAATCGATAGAGATTGAATCGGAAATTGATATATGACGGTGACGTTTGAAAATTCAAAAATCATAGGCGTGTGCAGGTCACTCAATATGGGGGTGAAGTAAATGCGTAATAAAACCATTTTTTGATGTTGCTTTTTTGATAAATGAAATGGTATGTGATTGAGACATTATAAAAAACAGTTATAAATCATATTTTTTGCCATAGGCGGTACCAGGTTAGTGAAAAAGGGGGGTAAAATTGGGAAAAATATTAACCGCAGACAAGTTGCTACCCAGCACTATAAATATGTTACTGATCATAGATAGTTCCTTTTTGCATGTTGTACTTCATCATAGGCGTATCCAGGATCCAAACTAGGGCGGCGCAAGACCTTTTGATAAGTATATTATCCGCTATTATGATACTAACTAGTCAACAGTGACTATTTCACTTACAACTTCAATTAACATTGCTTACCCCCCTTTTTACCCTACCTGGACTCGCCTATTATCTTATAATCGTTCGTAGAGGAGCCTGTGGTGCGTGTTTCATCCGAAAACTGCAGTATGTTATGTCATTGTACGCCCATGCCTCTTAGTTTCCTTGCAATAATATGACCCCCTTTCTTCCATTCCTGAGAGCGCCTCTGCAAAAAAATGACTTTATTCCCTTTTCTGGTCTCATATGTGCATATATTATTATAAGCTAAACGTATATTGCGCCGTTATCGCTGGCATATCGTCATCACCATGCCAGTCACCCCCCTTTTCATGTTCCTGAACACGCCCCTGAAACTCTATATGTAATAAATTATGCAAATAATGGAAGCAGAAGCTATCTTTTACATCTTGATAGCTATAAATGCCCCTTACATTGCTCTACTGGCTTCCCGCCAAGCATTGAATACTTCCTGGAATCCCCCCCCCCTTTTCAAGCCCCTGAAACCGCCTCTGCCATGCAATTTTTATGATATTTCATTAACATCATCTAATTTGCACTTGTTGCAATCACGGTAGGCCGATGTAACTCCTTCATACTTAATGCAGTTAGGAAGAAACCGTGAAGATCGCATTTCCGTATTTTCGCCAAATGTCGCCTCCGAACCCACCCAAAACTGTGCCCTGGAACCGCCTCTGTTCAAGTTAAGAACTCAAAATTTTGACTCCAAATGCGGAGTTCAATTCTATGAAAAGTCCCAAAATTTCATGGGCCTACTCCCAGCCGTTCTGGAGATATCTGCGAAAAACATGAGGGGGGGGGGGGGCGGAATCCGCGCCCCCTGTTACAAATAGGGTTAATGGATATAAACCCGCCCGGGTGTGTTTGTGGAGCGTGAAGGACGGAGCGGCGTGATGCGAACATATCAGTGTGAGGCCCACTGCATTTGTCTGCTTTTTCGTGTAGAATCATCAAGTGGACGTTTGCGTTCGCAATTTCGGGGTTCTGCATTGCACATGACACATGGCATGATTAAGAAAGAAATCCACATAAAAGCGCCTGGTGCCAGCGCGGTTCGAACACACGACCAATCTACGAATACGCTAGGAGTAGACAGCAATACCGACTGAGCTATTTGGGCTGATGTGATCAACACTGTTATTCAGTCTCCAATATTGGACCTCTGCCAGCTCAGGATAGGTGACCTCTTATTTATTTATTTATTTATTGCGAATCTTTGTGGGATCCAATCGACCAACTGGCTCTTACCACCACAGTGTCATACAGATTGAGTATAGCTGCTGAGGGCATTGTCATGATACAAAATAGCATGCACTCGAAAAAATTGTAAAAGACATAAAATTCAGTAAGATAAAAGTACAGATGAACAATACAACCATATGCAAAATAAAAGCAATATGAATGAGAATGGTTAAACTCGTAGATGGACGATATGGATGGTGGAGCACATTGATGACTATTGACTAACGCTCCGCAAACAGTAAAATACAGACGGTACCTGGTCACCCACAGCCTATGTCGGGGAGAGCAACAATTCCCTGACGCGTCTTTTAAATTCTCTCACATCTCCAGTTCGCCGCACATCAGCGGGGAGACCGTTCCACGCTCGAATCGGTCTGACCGGCGCGGACTTGCGTGTTGCTTCTAGCCTGCATCGCTGAGTGTGAAGGGCACCAGCCTCGGACGCACGGGTAGCTCGCTCGGTCACATCTGCTCGGTACCTCACCAAAGACCTGAGATTTTCCGGTGCATCCTCTCTGTTCACTAGTCGGTGGATTAGCAGGCAGTCTCTCTGCTGAATAATGCTTTCAAATGGTAGCCAACTGAGCTGGCGCCGTGATTCAGAAATGTGGTCAAATTTGCGCTTTTTCATCACGACGCGCGCGGCAAAGTTAATGACCTTCTCGACTCGCTGACGCAGCGAACTAGTGGGTGGAGCCCAGGCCGGCAAACAGTATGTCACATGAGGGAAGGCGAGCGCCTGTACCAATGTTATTAGGGTTGACTTTGGAAGAGTGAGGCTCAATTTTTTCAGTGTGATGAGGATTCCGAAGCAACGTTTTACTACTCTGGCTGTCTGCTTCTCCATGGTAAGATGCTGATCGAGCAAGACTCCTAAAATTTTGATATGGTCCGCTGGCATCAATGAGACGTCATCAAAGCTTACGCTGAAGTTCGATGCCTTTTTTATGGCAGACGGTGTTCCAAATAGAGACATCTCAGTTTTACTAGGGTTAGCTTTAAGCCCGTTCGTTTTGAACCAGTTGGAAAGACGGGCTAAATCGCCCTCCACCTTGTCTTTTAGCACCGTCAATCCTTCCTTAGAAGGAGGAGCGCTGTGGATGATGGCGGTGTCATCTGCGTAGGAGACAATTTTGCATTGGTCAGAAAGATGGCAATGGAGATCATTAGTGAACATGTTGAATAAGATTGGTCCGAGGATGCTGCCCTGAACGACTCCGAAATCTACCGGCTCTAGCGCGCTACCCCCCTTCACAGACTGTGTTCTACTCCTAAAATAGTCATCAAACCAATGGGACGACACACCGTACCACTCAAGCTTCGCCAGAAGGGTACCGCGGCCGACGCAGTCAAACGCCTTTGAAAGGTCACATGACGTGATGCATGTCACATGCCCCCTGTCTCGGTTGTCTGAGATGGCGCTGACCACGTCGACAACAGCGTCCTCTGTGGAGTGTCCCGGTCGATATGCGTACTGGGTGGGCGACATCACGTGATTTTCAGTTAAATATTCTAACAATTCTAAACTAACCACTTTTTCCGCAAGTTTCCCTATTACGCTCAAAACACTGACAGGCCTAAAATTGCTTGTTGCGTCCTACTCCCAGTTTTGTGGATCGGCACAACAATCGCACGTTTCAGTGTGCGGGCACTACCCCCTTCACAATTGACATATTCACCACATGGAGAATGTGAGGCGCCAGCACCGCAAAGCATCGCCGAACGATCACGAGCGAGACACCATCACTTCCCACCGCCGAAGAGTCCGACAATCCGGCGCAGAGCGAGGCCGAGTTCAGGCAGTGTAGCCGGCCGCACACGGAACCCGGCGCTGATGACAGTCGGCGGCCGGGGCGGCACAGGGTTGCCCGGCTGCGCAGCGAGTCCCTCCGCGATACGGCGGCCCACGCCCGCGAAGTAGGTGTTGAACTGATCGGCCGACGCTGCGTCCAGGCTGGTGTCTGTTTTACTTGTTTTGGTACTGCTGATCTTGACCCCTCGAGACAGACGGCCCTGACCGCGGCGCATTCCATTCCGATAACGCCCCGCACTCCCTCCCTCCCTCACCCTCCCCAGGTCACGCACCTGCCAGACAGCCACAATGGGTACCAACCTACGGTGGGGAAACCATCTTTGTTGTGCCTATCACGATCGTAGCGCCACGTGGTGACAAGGGAAGATCATTATGAGACCGACTGTACTGCCCGGCCGTTGGGGGGGGGGGAGTAAAAACCAGAATCATGGTTTCATGACCTTGGTGAAGTGAGCGTGACCCCCTCTGGATCCGCCCCTGGTTCCTGGATGAAGTAAATGACTAAAGCTGTGCGGTCGTCGTGTCTGGCCTGCTCATGTCAGACCGTCCCTGTACCGGTTCTGCGGTGTCATAAATCATCACCCGGACCTGGCGCGGTGGACTACTTCAGATTAACCTGTCTCCAACGCCTTATCGACGTCACACACAAGCTCAGTCCATAGCCACGCATCTTCGTTCACATGATACGATAGCGGTCACGGCAAACATCGGGTGACAACCTCGAGGACACTCGTCACCACGACGAAGCATTTAAACCCGGGCCTTGTGGTCAGATTGTGTATTGGTCCATCACGTGTGGATCGTTTGATCCATCAGAAAAGCTCAAGTGCACGGCAAACACTGCTAAGTGGGGTCCTTCTGGCCCCGACTGAACACGTCCGTCTCAGCGCGGCGGAGGTGTTTGACGATGATTGTCACCTGACCAGCCACTATTGGCTGGAATTCCCTGTAAGATAGCACTGGCTCTCGGGCTGTGGTAATTAGGGCAGTGGGAATATTACCTGCCAGGGGTA